>CM075813.1:51644593-51912710 GCA_037975025.1 Excoecaria agallocha
TGACCAGTATTGTATACGAAGACGATCAAAAAATTATTTGCCGTTAGATTGGCCTGATATTTGGTGAGTACGTTCAAAACTCCTTTTTTTTTTAAATTTGAACGGTGAAGATTAGTTTTTAAGGTCTGTAAGTTCAGTTTTTGTTGCAAAAAAAGGCTATTTTCTGAATTTTTTACGTAATGACCAGTTTTGTATACGAAAACGATCGAAAAATTATTTGCCGTTAGATTGGCATGATTTTTGGTGAGTACATTTGAAACTCCTTGTTGTTATTTTTGGACGGTGAAGATTAGTTTTTAAGATCTATAAGTTCAGTTTTTGTTACAAAAAAAAGACTGTTTTCTGAATTTTTTACATAATGACCAATTTTGTATGTGAAGACGATCGAAAAATTATTTGCCGTTAGATTTATTTGCCGTTAGATCGGCCTGATTTTTGGTGAGTACGTTCGAAACTCCTTTTTGTTAATTTTGGACGGTGAAGATTAGTTTTAAAGATCTTTAAGTTCAGTTTTTGTTGCAGAAAAAAGGCTATTTTCTGAATTTTTTACATAATGACCAATTTTGTATGTGAAGACGATCGAAAAATCATTTGCCGGTTAGATTGGCCTGATTTTTGGTGAGTACGTTCAAAACTCATTGTTGTTAATTTTGAACGGTGAAGATTAGTTTTTAAGGTTTAAAGTTATTTAGACCTTAAAATTTATTATTTCATTTAAAATAATAATAAAAAAATAGCCATGCAATAAATGTCGTTTTTCTCGCCGGTCACTGGCGTAGCTCATCGGCGTTCTCTCGCCGATCTCTCTCACAACCGACTGTCTCGCATCGTCGTTCCACCCCCCAGCATCGGTCACTAAATATATGAAACTCTACCCGATCCAAATAATCATAATAACTCTATCTGAATATCTAATTCAGATCGAATTATTCGATTTATTTGGATAGAGTCAGATTTTGTACATCCCTAAAGACTTATGAATTATTGAGAATTTGAATATAAATTGGATTAAATTTTGAATAATAATAATAATAATTTTTACTTTCTGTACTTGTAACGCCCTAATTCTGAGTCGATCGAAAATATTTTTAACTTATGAATTATTGAGAATTTAGATTGACTAAGAAATTATTTGTAAATTGTTTTGAATTAATGGTGTTAAATTAAAATACATTTTAATTTTTAAAACCACAATTAACATAAATTATGTAATAATAATAATAATAAAGATTCTTAGAATTATCTAAATAAAGAAGGGGAAATAGGAATAAGTATCAGGCCAAAAGATGTGGCCATATTAAAGAAAACAAAAAAAAAAGAGAGAAGGAGCAGATCTTGGGGAAGGAGATCGACAGAGGAGGAGCAGGGAAGGGACGCCGCCCATTGCTATCTAGTTTTGTTACATGTGATTTCATTTGTAGTTACAATTGATCTTGTGGCCATTTCATTGTATCTGTTTAATTGCTTGGCTAGTTTGCATCAATTCAAGTGTCTGACTTATTTCTGTTTCACTTCTTTAGTTTTCATTTTTTTTTTATATAAGGTAATTGAAACTTACTGGCTATACTATGTCTTTTTCTCTATCTATTGGCATGGATAATTGTTATATCTCCAATTCTAATCCTTATCAGGGGGTTTTTCTGTACAAAGAGTTCTATGCACGCCATACTTCAGTAGTTACTTTGTAGATTCAACATGTGCAGAGTGGTGAAAATTGATGTCAGACCGGAGCAGCAATGAGGTTTATGTTGTATTTTGCTTTTTCTTTTTGAGCTAATGGGAGAGGCAAGAGCAATGTGATATGAACAATGATATTTGTATTTAGAAAGCGAGCAAAGCAAGTATTTTTTTGTTCATCTTTCCACTCATGTTTAAGAACTTAGATATATGTCAGTTTTCATAGTATGTTTCAATACTTTGGTTTCAATACTTTGTTTTATATATTATTTTTTATGTCAACTCTATATTTGTAATGAATTTATTACAAATTATATATATATATATATATATATATATATATATATATATATATATGAAAATATAAGAATATTATATATATTTGTATTTATTATATATGAATTTTATAATATAATATTATTATTTATATTGTGTACAGGATGAAAATTGAAAAATAAAAGAAAAAATTAACTTATGCAATAATTTCGCGACGGATTCGCGACAGCATTTGTCGCTACTGACACACGTTAGAATTTAAGAAATAATTAGCGACAAAACTTTCGTCGCTAAATTTTACAGTAATTTTTTAATTAGCGATTAATTACAGTAATTTTTTAATTAGCGGCGAAAAATGTAGTCGCTAAATATTATTATTTTAATTCGACGACTAATTAGGAATATAAATTAGCGATGAAATATTTCGTCGCTAAATTAGCGACTGAATTCGGAATCCGTCGCAGATATATTAGCGACTGTTCATCGAGGCGTCGCTAATTTTAATTAGCGACGAAAAATAGTATTTAGCGACGGAACTAATATGCAGTTTTTTTGCAGTGACTGTATGGGTAAACATTTTGAACCAATGCTTGCCACGGTATAAATAGTCAAATTTGAAATCATGCAAAATTTTAAAAAGTTTATGCAGAAAAAGGCAGTCAAAAAGGGATTTTTTAACAATGCAAAATAATGTAAATATGATGAAACAATATAATAGAAAAGCAATGGATACGAACAAACAGGCTCTTAGGGTGTGTTTATTTGATAGTATGATTTGATTCATTAATGTATTATTATATAGGGAATAATATTTGAAATTATAATTTTTTTATGATATTGTAGCCTATGATTTTAATTTATAATTCTTAAATCATGAATTTATTTAATTTTTAAAATCATCAATTTTATATTTTTTATGATTTTCTGAATTTATTTTTACTATTCTAACCTTATAACTTTTAATTTTTACTATAATTAATATTTATAATCATTCACCTACTTAATATTAAATAAATATTTACTTAATTATTTTAAAAATATTAATATTATTTTTAATAAAAATAAAAGATTATTTTAAAATATTAATAATTATGAAAATATTTATATTTTTAAAATTAAAGAGTAATTACATAATTTTTATAATAAAATTATATAATATTGTACAATTAAGCCAAATAAAAAATATTATAAAATTATATATTATTATATAATTTTTTTAAATATTAAATCATTAAAATTATATAGGATCATATATACTGTACTATACTGTGTATTAATTTTGAATTGTTAAGAATAAAAATGTTAGAAACCTAAATTGTAAATGCCCAATAAATCGTCTTCGTATTGTTAAACCCTAGTCTAGATTATCCCAAACATAAAAATCATAGCCGTTTTATGTTCTGTTTCATTTTGACTTTTGGGATCGGGTCCTACCAAAGTTTGGATCTTTTGGAACTAATGCCAAAGAGGAAATGGATGGAGAAGGAAAGATTGTTTGTGTGACAGGAGGGTCAGGTTACATAGCGTCATGGCTGATCAAATTCTTGCTTCGAAGTGGCTATATTGTTAAAACCACTGTTCGTGATCCAAGTAAGTTCCTTCCCTCTTTCTTTCTTTTTCTCTTTTTTAACCTCAATTTGCTCAATTGGGTCATTTATTGACTACAAGGTTGCCTTGCTTGTTCTTCATACTTTACATTCTGGGTTTGATCGTATAGCAACTGTTGCTGTGTTTATTCATCTAATCGCCAACTTTTTCTGGGTTTTATCTTTCTTTTTTCATGCCATATACTCAAATCTCTAGATAAGTATTTTACTTACCGTTAACACTTTTTTTTTTTCAAGTATTGTTGGTTAGTGGCAATTTCTGTATGCTGCCATGTGCTAGGCATTTTTTGGATTAATCAAGTAGCCAACTGACTTAATCACACAGAAATTAATCCCTAGAAAAATGGAGATGGAGGAAGGAAAAGATCCATAATATGCAAGCAAATGAATGAAAATTATGGGTTTGATTGTTGATTTTCAAATTTACTGCCTTTTTAGATTTCCTTTTTGGCTTCTATACCTACCATTACAATTGAAATTTCAGATGTCCTTAAATCTGCTTTTTTTTTTTTTTTTTATCCCAGATGATTCAAAGAAAACTGCACACTTACTTGCACTTGATGGAGCTAAGGAAAGGCTTTATTTGTTGAAAGCTGATTTATTGGAAGAAGGTTCTTTCGATGCTGCAGTAAATGGGTGTGAGGGTGTTTTTCATACAGCTTCTCCTGTGCCTTCTTCAGTCAAAGACCCACAGGTTCAACCTCCATTCTTATAGCTCCCTCGCCCCAATAAATCTTTATATGTCAATGTCATTTTCCCCACTTGACACGCTGATCACCAAGCATATCTTTTTTCAAATGAGATTTAATCTTTCATAAGTTAGCTTAGCAATGAATGCACTATCTTTGGTTCTGTTGTTTCTGTTGACATAAATATTTTTTGATATTATTAGTTCAACTGTTGATACTAGGATTATCTGTTTATCAGTCAGAAGTGATTGACCCTGCTGTGAAGGGAACACTTAATGTTCTTAGATCTTGTGCAAAAGTGCCTTCTATCAAGAGAGTGATTGTAACATCCTCATTAGCTACTGTTCCATACAGTAGGAAACCCATCAGTCCTGATATGATTCTTGATGAGACTTGGTTTTCAAACCCAGATGTTTGCAAGGAACTCAAGGTTTGTTTCCTTTTTATGCTAATTTTATGGTGTTCCACTTCTTTTGCCTAAAAAGATATCCGTAATCTGAAACTTAAAAGATGGTGTAAGTGGGATAGCTTGAGCAGATTATTATTTTCAGCAATCTTGAAAACTTTTCAATTTAGCCAGTCCAGTTGAAAATTCCAGTTTATAATATGAACTCATGTCTTTGATTCTGCCCGGTTTCTTGACAACTGAGGGTTGTCTATCTTATGCGGGAATTTGGCATGCTTGCCAGAGGCAGAATGCCTCATGACTGTGGCACAATAAGCCCCATGCCTGTGGCATCATGTGGAACAGAAAAGTCAAATTTCATACTTAGGTTGATTTTCCTTATTTTCTTTTTCTATTTTGTTTAGGACTTCATTAATTATAGGGCCTTGTTGGGTAACATGTAATAAGTCTTTAATGACTTGGCTTTTACTCTATCTTTCTCCAAACACGTCCTAGCTTTTCTAATCCTAGTTAGGCTAGGTTATTTAGTTAATATAGAAAGAGTATCTAAGCATAATTTTCTGTAAAAATATCAAATTTGCTTGATTATTGAATTATTCAGCTTGCTTTGCCAAAAGTTTTGTGTGAGAGGGATTATTTTCTTCTTATTGCATCAACAGCTAGATTAACTTATCAAGCTTAGTTCTTGTGGTGTTTATTCTAATTTTTTTTTTCTTTGATCCAAGTTTCTAATCACATAGTTGTTTAGAGATTTTGATAGGAAGACTTTTACTTTATTGTTATTGTTCTTGCTAACTTGTGTGTTTGGAGCTTTTTATTCCACTATAATCATGGGGCTGTGCATCTCTTTGATATCAGAACACTGGTGATAAGGAAATTTTAATCTATCTTTTCAATTTGTTGTTTTTTAGTTTAATTGTTCTCTTCAGTTACTGCACATTATTTAATTATTTATTTATTCTTTTTTTTTTGGTAGTTGAAATCTTTAGTTTGTTTTTTCTTATAGTAGAATTGCTTGAGTTCAATTGCTTTTAAGTTAGTTAAAGTAGCTCTGAAAAGAACCCTAGAGAGGAGGCTAAGGCCATTACTATTAGCTGTAGCAAGGAGGTTGGTGATCTGAGGGATAGAGATGTTCATGGTGAACAATTATATTTTGAAAAGTCAAATTCTCAAGAGGAGCACGGTGTAGAAAAGGCTGAATCTGAAAAGAAGTAAGGAAATTTCCCTGCTCTGAAAATCATAGAAAGTATAAGATGGACTTAGCAATCTTCCAAGTTATAGGAAGTTTTTAGAAAATTGCAGATAAACATTCCATTTGGTAAGGCCCTCACCCAGATGCCTCATTATGCAATATTTATAAAAAACATCATTTCTAAGAAGAAAAAGTCTGAGGACAGTACTCCTTACTGAAAAATGTTGTGCCATTCTGCAGAATAAAATTCTTGCTAAACTCAAGTATCCAAAGAGTTTTACTTGTGAATTATCCTAATTGTGACTTTTCAAATAACATTATGAGTACACAAGGCCTCACAGCTGTGATCATGACTTGAACATTCAGCCAAAATTGACCTTCAAGGCCATGACACAAATCTTCACCCGCAGCTGTGACCTTGAGATGATTAAAATTGCTTATTCTGGCAAAATTTGCTCTCACGTCCGTGACTAAAGGAAAAGGTAGAATTCTCCAATCTGCCAACTCTAAATTATCTCCAAGTCACTCATTCCCACAAAATTGATCAAAAGTAGTTAGAAAAACAAAGGAAAACAACAAAATCAATAAAAACTTAAACATAATTATATTAAAAACTCAGTAAAAATAACCAAAATTAAGCAATAAATACACCAAAATCTATATAGAAAATAATAAAAAAAAAATTACACTATATCATACAGCCTATTGAAAAACTTGTCATAGTGTGTCAATCTTCCCATCTTCTTTCCATTTTCCTAATAATTAAATGAACTCATACAGATAATGCTAATCCTTTTTTAGCACTCTGTCTATTTTCTGTTAATTTACTGAATTTAACATGTTAATATGTTAAAAGTGACACAGATATGTTTTCTTTTCAGCTGTGGTATCAACTTGGGAAAACCTTAGCAGAGGATGCTGCTTGGAAATTTGCAAAAGACAACAAGATGGACTTGATTACGATAAATCCCGGATTTGTTCTTGGGCCTCTTTTGCAACCTGGTCTTAATAGCTCGGTTGAGTTAATTCTGAACCTGCTAAATGGTACGCATCTGCAATGATTTATGATTGCATTTATTGTTCTTTTCCCCGCATGGATCTCAAGTATTCAGTGTTTGGAGCCATGTTTTTTTCTTTCACCTGATGGAATGAACACATGATTAACATATAGCATATATTTACAATACAACCTTATGCGATTTCTTGGAAGCAGTCTATTGAAGGTTTTTGTTGTGGCAACTGAAGTATATCCTGATGCGTATTATAAACCTGTTGATGTAAGAGATGTTGCATATGCGCATATTCAAGCTTTGGAGATTTCTTCAGCTTCTGGCAGGTATTGTTTAGTTGAACAAGATATTCACTTCTCAGAGGTCCTGAAGATTGCCCGTCAACATTACCTTATACTACACCTTCCAGAACAGTAAGTTTTTTTATTCAGTGCATTGAATGATACTTATGTTGGACTGGCTGCATTGTCATGTGAAAGCAGTTACAAATTATTAATTAGAAGATTCCAATCAGGATCATGAAGATGATCTCTAAGTACACATTAAAATAAATATGACCCTTAAGAGCACTCGTATCATCAAATTATTTTGTTGGTTTATCACTCAATCAAAAGTTCTATTTTCTTTTTTCATGGTAGGTTTACCCCTGGAATGAGTTACTTGGTGAAGTATGGAGTATCCAAGGACAGAGCAAAAGCTTTGGGTATTGACTTCATTCCTTTGGAGGTGAGTCTTAAGGACACTATTGAAAGCTTGAAGGAGAAGGGCTTCCTTAGTGTTTGATGGAGCTTTCGGCTTCACCATTTTTGGCTTCCATTGCTGAAAAAAGGCTGCCCTTCAAGGTTGTGCTTTTGCTTAAAACTATATGGAACCACATCTGTAAATACACCATACTTTGTGTACATTGGACAAAATATAATGTAAATAATGTTTTGCTATTCTGACTAGTAATGTGTGATGGTTTTTCCTGTCCCCCTCTTTGGACGATGTTGGCACATTTCCTGTTGACAATTTCTGCCAAATTCAAGTTGTCGTAGTGCTGAATGTTGTGCTAGAATAGCATCCGGAATTGGTTATTCGGTCTCCAAAGATAGAAATAACATGATTCTTTGTTTGAACTTGATTTTCTGATGCAAATTAGAGACTGCTTCTGGGTCTTAAACCTAGGGCCTCCGTCACGCTTGCTCTAGACAGACTGGATTGCAGAACTGAACTGCCTATTTGCTGGATTGCCCCTTTTCACTTACAGAAACCTTTGGCAAAGAGATTTTAGGAGTTGACACATCAACACAAGGTGTTAGCTTTTCAATTTTTGTTACAGGGGCGTCCCATATTAGCTGGCCATGTGGAAGAGGAGGAAAAAAACCATGCTTAAGCTCGTAAGTTCAACTTCATATTAGCGAGCATTAAAGCTTTCACATTAATTCTTCAATTTTGGATGCTGAGTGCCATTCAATATGCCTTAAAATGAACAACACAATAGAGATCTTATGCAACTATTTTCTTACCCTTTCAGGTAATAGATCTGATCCTGTTCTTTCGTCTTGCATATTTGTTAGATGAAACAAAATGGAAATTCCTTTTCTGTAATGGCTGCTTTTTAGGAATTTCGAATTGTTCTAAGTAAAATAAACTTTAGAGATGGGTCTAAATAAAATAAATCCCTCTCTTCCATCATAGCTGCACATACATATTCCTCTGATCATAGAATTAGGTAACTTTTATTTTTTTTTACGTGGTTAATTTAATTGGATATTGGTTTTCAATGGAAAAGGAACTAAAGAAATGACAATGAAAGAAACGGAATTTAGGCAGAGAAACAAAAAGATAATAAGAAAAAGTGATAGTTTCTTGGCATTTCCTTTTGATACATTTGTGTATTGTATTTTATACACATGGAATGAACATTGTTAACCAATTTGACCACTGCCTAACTACTTTAGCAACATTCTTAAACTTCTTAACAAACTTGCTATCAATATTACTCTCCAATTCTCATACACCATCTTGACATTGCCCTCCCTTTGAGCTCAAGCTTTACCACAAAGTCTTTTATCAATATCATCCACTTTGGTCCTGGTAAAATATCTTCATTTGTGAAGAAAATGCAAATGAACATCATCGCCATCATCATCTTGATATAAGAACTTTGGCATAGCTTTCAACATGTTGCAACCTCGAGAAGTCTCCACGAGCCGTTTCCTTTGTTGGTATTAATTATACTTTCGGATTAGCTGAAGTACATTTGTGAATTTCTCAGTCCATTTATCCGCCAAGCTTTCCAAGTAGACCACAATTTGGTCGTTAATAAACTCTCTTCGATCCAATAATTTAATGCTCAGTTCTTCCTCTAGCTTTCGGATTACACTGCCGAGGGTGGTTGTACAAAAGTTGGAGACCCCAAGAATTTTATGAAGCCGGGTCACAATGTTCGAGTCGTAAATCATTTGTACACCAACATCTTGTTGTAATTGCATTGTCCGTCTAGAATCCATAGATAGAAACTGCTCCGGTGCCACTTTGTTACGAGGCTTATGACTCGGATTAATCAAAGAACTAACCTTGTTTATACAAGATGGGGAATGGCTTTGATGGAATTTTGTTTTGGTTCTGGGTATATTACTTTGATAAATTTGTCTCATATGCATAACGACATTAACTAACAGTACCTAAAATTCTGTTTGATAAGGATTTGTTCGTTGTTCTTTCGGTTTCTTCGTTTGAGCTTTCATTAACTAATGTTCGAGACCTTTTAGGATTTTATGGATTCTACACCACGGCATATACATATTTGTAACTTAAAAAATATTATGTATTTCCTACTTTCAACGACTTGAAATAAGCTATTATCTTATTTAGCAAGGGAAATAAATTGGAAACTAAAATAGTTTAGACCATAAATCGAGACCATTTGTTATGCATGCCAAAAAATTTGTGCTGTAAGAAATTTCATATTTAGCGACGGTGAGAGTGTGTGAATAACTAATAACAATATGGTAAGGTTCTCTATTTTTTGCCCTTTTTAAAGAAAAACTTTTTTCTGATTCTAGATTTTTATATACTAAATCGTATTGACACTTGTACATGTTAATCATCATTCTGATATTTTTGGTTCATAAAAAGCTTAAAATTAAAAAAGAAAAAATTAGTTTTTGTGAAGTCTGGCTTATCTCTAGCCAGATTCCTATACACCGGAGTTGAAGTCCACATTAAGCTAATTAATCTCATTAGAGTTCAGTAAGATAGGAAGAAAAAAGTGTAATGAGAATCAGCAATGCAGGAGAAACAATTTTATGGGATGTCTCCGAAGGGAAGCAGGAAAAACAATTATTCTCCATAAAAAGTTTATTAAAAAAAGTGCCACGAGTAATAAAGTATTTGAAAATGTAATGGAAATATTTAAATATCTTCCATATGTTGATGGTACGCTCAGTAGCATATAATATAAAATATCTAGTGCAGTTACCCTGGTTCCCAATATTCCATTTTTTTTTAATGGTAAATTATTAGAAAAGCAGAGAAAACAAGCAACAGGGTGCCATGGGTTAGCTTACAAATTGGAAAAATAAATAAATAAATAAATGAGGGTCAGTTCACAAATTTTCTTTGCAAAGTTTGTATCTTTTAGGGCGAATGCACCCAGTACAAATGAGTGGAGAAGGAAAGGTAGTGTGCGTGACTGGTGGATCAGGTTACATAGCTTCATGGTTGATCAAATTCTTGCTTCAAAGAGGCTACTTAGTTAAAGCCACTGTTCGTGACCCAAGTAAATTTATGAATCTTAATTTCCTCGTATTTTCTTCTTGTTTATTTTCTGGTTTGATTTTATAGAAATCGCTCAAATTTATAATTCTTCGTTTTGGCCTTCTGTTTTAAATTTTCATGATAATTTAGTTGCCTCATAAAATTCGTGATGTGGGTTCTCTTGGTCACTGCCAGTTTGATATTCTGCATTCTGCCTGACAAACAATGAACCAAGTCCTTTACTTGAATTAATTGGCAATTTGACGTGATCAAACACAGAAAAATTGATTATATCCGAGCAATATGATAAAATTTGGCTCTACTTTGTATAATCTTCAATTTTTCTTAAGTCTAGTGTTTGCTTTTCATGGAAATTTCAGCCTATTTGAATCTGTGTTATGTACCCCAGATGATATTAAGAAAAATGCACACTTACTAGTGTAAAGAGAAGAGTTTGAGTTGTATTTACTATATCTCACTAGAGAAAACTATACAAGTATTTATACACAGGTAAAGAATAAGAGATAAATACAAAGAATGAGATAACTATAATAAGGGATAGATAATTATAATAAGAGATAGAGTATATCCCTTAACACCCCCCTTCAAGCCAATGGGTGTCCCAAACTTGCAGTTTCTGGCGAAGAGTAAGGAAGCGTTGGGCACCTAGTGGCTTGGTGAAGATGTCTGCTATCTGGCCATCCGATGCAAGAAATTCAATATTCACAGTGCCATTTGCCACCAATTCCCTGACAAAGTGATAGTCCAACTCAATGTGCTTAGTTCTAGCATGAAAAACAGGATTTCTACTGAGGTATATTGCACCTATATTATCACAATACATGGTGATGTGTCGAAGTTGACAGAGACCGATTTCCTTCAGCAGAGACTGAATCCACAACAGCTCAGCTGCAGCATTAGCCATGGCCTTATACTCACTCTCTGTACTGGAGCGAGCAATTGTTGGCTGCTTCTTAGCACCCCACGAGACAAGGCAGTTACCAAGAAAAACGCAATACCCTCCAGTTGATCTCCTGTCATCTGGGCAGTCACCCCAGTCGGCATCTGAGTAACATTGTAGAGAGTTTGCAGGTTGAGCTGAGAGAAGGAGTCCATGTCTGCTAGTACCTTGTAAATACCGAAGCAATCTTTTTACAGCCTTCCAGTGCAAATCTGTTGGGGCATGCATAAATTGACATAACTTATTCACTGCAAAGGATATGTCAGGGCGAGTCATGGTGAGGTACTGCAGTGCACCCACAACCTGGCGATATTGAGCTCCATTCAGAATAGGCTGGCCCATGGATTTGGACAAATTGGGGGCAGCAGCCATTGGTGTAAGGCAGGATTTGGCTTCAAGAAGGTGGGTGCGCTCCAAGAGGTCATGAATGTACCTGGATTGCCTAAGTAACAGACCTCTAGGTGAATGATCAACTTCTATGCCAAGGAAGTAGGCCAGTCTACCAAGATCTCGGATAGGAAATTCAGCCTCCATGAGAGAGATTGTATGTTGAACAGATGCCAAAGAGTTGCCTGTTATCAAGATATCATCGACATAGCACAAAACAAAGGTTGAAATGTCAGCACAAACATAAAAGAATAAAGAGTTGTCTGCCTGTGATTTTTGAAATCCCTTGGACAAAAGAAAACTGCATAATCTGGAGAACCACTCCCTAGGGGCCTGCTTAAGTCCATACAAAGATTTGCGCAGGAGACAAACATGCTCAGGGTAAGATGCATTTTTGAACCCCGGAGGTTGCTGCATGTATACAGTTTCTGTCAAATTTCCGTGTAGGAAAGCATTGGAAACATCTAGTTGATGTATTGGCCAGTGATGTGAGGAAGCAAGAGCAAGAATAATCCGGATTGTAGTTGGTTTGACCACTGGACTGAAGGTCTCATTATAGTCGATACCAGGCTGTTGAGTGTACCCCTTTGCTACAAGACGAGCCTTGTATCTATCCACCGTGCCATCAGTTTTCCGTTTGATCTTGAATAACCACTTACAACCAATGACATTTGTATGAGGAGGACGAGGTACCAGTTGCCAGGTATGAGTAGTAAGCAGGGCCTGTATCTCACGAGACATGGCATCACGCCATACTGGTATTTTTCGAGCAAGTGCAAATGTAGGTGGTTCAGTTTGAAGAAAGTCAGCGGAAGAAATAGAGTGTGTGAGAGCAAGGTATTTGGGTGGTTTCCTAGACTCTGGTGGTCGAAGAAGCATCGGGTGTGTCTTAAGTGGTGGTGGTGGAGCAAGGCAGGGAGAAAGAGAGGAAGTAGATGGTGTAATGGGAGAGCTGGAAGTAGTGGGCACTAGTGTCTGGAAAGAAGTGGCATCAGGTTGTAACAAAGGAGAAGAGGATGAGGGAAGTGAGGACATACCAGAGGAGGTGACTGCTGAGGTCGGAATCGGTACTTGCCAAGACATCCACGGTGAAGCAGTTGGAGATGAGGTGGCCGACTCATGTGATACAGATAGCATGCTGAATGGGAACACAGTTTCATCAAAGCGTACATGTTTAGCAATATAAATTCTGTCACTAGATGGATTGAGGCAGATGGAACCAGAATGAGATTGTGATTTTCCTAAATAAACACATTGGTGGCTACGAAAGTCAAATTTATGCTTATTATAGGGTCGAAGGAGTGGATAAATGGCACACCCAAATATTTTGAAGCTTCTAAAATCAGGAGTTTTGTGAAAGAGACGAAAGTAGGGAGACTCATTTTTAAGAGATGGAGAGGGCAGACAATTAATAAGCTCAACGCTAGTGGTTACTGCATAATTCCAAAACCGGAATGGGACTTTGGAATGGGCAAGTAAAGTGAGACTTGTATCTATTATATGGCGAATTTTCCTTTCAGAAATGCCATTTTGTTCATGGGTGTAGGGGCATGCTAAATGATGAATGATTCCATGTTTGTGAAAGTAAGGAGATAGTTTTTGAAATTCACCACCAAAATCAGATTGAAATTTCTTGATTTCACAATTAAATTGTCGTTTGATCATTGCTTGAAAGTCAAGAAAAACTCGAAACACATCACTTTTGAATTTGAGACAATAAATCCAAGTGAACCGTGAGTATTCATCAACAAATAAAACAAAGTATTTTTGATTTAAAATGGAATCAACTGGAGCAGGGCCCCATACATCAGAGTGTATTATTTCAAAAGGAGCTGTGCTACTTCTAACAATGGGACACAAATCAGTTTTAGTTAATTTTCCCAAAGGACAAGATGAGCACTTTTTATTTGAAGCAGAAAAGGAAAGCTGGTTGGAACGTAAAATAGAAGAAGTAATTCTTTTGTTACTGTGACCCAGCCGTGCATGCCATGTATCATAGGAGACCGTTTCCCCAAGAAGAGCTTGCTTCAGTGTGGATGGCAAGATGTACAGACCACGATCACTCGGGCCTCTCAAGAGTATGTCCTTCGTCACCTGATGTTTCACCAAAAAATAGGAAGGCCAAAATTCAAAGAAACAATTGTTATCTTTAGAGAATTTTTGCACAGAGAGAAGAGATTTAGTAATTTTGGGAACCAACAAAACATCATTGAGATGAAGGTGCTGTAGAGATGTTGGCCATAGAAGAAGCAGAGGGAATAATGGAAGATGTTAACGAAGGAGATGTTGTTGGTGAGGGGCTGGATGAATTAGAGGACATGGAGAGTTCTAGGTTAGCTCTGATACCATGTAAAGAGAAGAGTTTGAGTTGTATTTACTATATCTCACTAGAGAAAACTATACAAGTATTTATACACAGGTAAAGAATAAGAGATAAATACAAAGAATGAGATAACTATAATAAGGGATAGATAATTATAATAAGAGATAGAGTATATCCCTTAACAACTAGCACTTGATGGAGCTAAGGGAAGACTTGCTTTGTTCAAAGCCAATTTGCTGGAAGAAGGGTCCTTTGATAGTGCAATTGATGGGTGTGATGGTGTTTTTCACACAGCTTCGCCAGTTTCCTTTTCCGCTACTGACCCACAGGTACATCTCAATCTTCTCTCAGAGTTTTGATCAACCTAATTTTTTCATGTCCTATCGTTGATCATCTTGGTTTCATTGTGCATTTGTGGTGATATAATTACCGCTTGATAGGCTTGCTGTGATATAAAGTTGTTATTTCCGTGTATCAGAAGGAACTGATTGATCCTGCTGTGAAAGGAACACTCAATGTTCTTAGGTCATGTGCAAAAGCACCTTCAGTCAAGAGAGTGGTTTTAACATCATCATTTGCGTCTATTCCATACAATAGAAATCCTCTTACCCCTGATACTGTAGTTGATGAGACTTGGTTTTCTGACCCAACTTTCTGTGAGGAAATGAAGGTTTGTCTCCCTTTTTCTGGCGTTCCACCATATTTTTCTATTTCACGCATGCACATTCACGCGCAAATTCAGTAGCTTAAAAATCTGATCAAAATGTGATATACAATGCATCCAATATGCCATTTATTATTCTTGTGTCTGCTCTTGTTTATCTTGGTCAGTTCCAATCCACAGCAATATGGTTGTCAAGGGTTGTCCCAGAGCATATTTATGCATTTAGAGATCTTGATAACTTCTTATTTAGCCATCCCATATGGATGCTTTTTTCTGTTTCTGATAGTATCTCAGTTGGAGTAGAGAAAACTGTTATTTTGATAATTTACTGTAAAACCTTATGAGAATAATAGAAATTCCTTCTGATTTCTTACGAGTTGAATGATATTTGAAGCATTCTGCTTATTATTTATTCGTGAAATCTGTTTGTTTCTGGATTTTGGTCACAAGCTATTTTCACATATTTTTGGTCATCCAGCTCTGGTATCAGCTTGCCAAAACCTTGGCAGAGCAGGCTGCGTGGAAATTTGCAAAAGACAACCAGATTGATTTGATTACCATACATCCAATGTTTACTCTCGGTCCTCTTTTACAGTCAACTCTTAATTTTTCTACAGAATTAATTCTGAACCTCATAAATGGTATGTTCCACACCCATATATGTATTTGTTGTTGTTTCGGTGGTAAAGAGCCTAACTGGGCTTTTGCAGCTATTTATGGTTTCTCATAAATGTTTTACTTCACCACTGTATAATGCAATGACACACAAGGTCAATCAGTCGCTTGCAAATGTCAACTTGCTTGAACCATGCCAATACTAGAAGATTTTATTTTACTATTATTATTATTATTATTAATTTTTTTTTTTTTTTTTTTTTGTGTGGCAGGGGAAGAGTATCCAAATGGTTACTATAGATCAGTTGATGTAAGAGATGTTGCTTATGCACATATTCAGGCTTTTGAGAAGTCTTCAGCTTCTGGTAGGTATTGTTTAGCTGAAAGGAATACACATTTCTCGGAGGTTCTGAAGATTATTCATCAATTTTACCCCTCCTTGCAGCTTCCAGAAAAGTAAGCTGTTTATTAGTTTTCCAATGTGTTGAATGATGCTGATATTGTCCCCCAAATCCAACGATTATGGCATTATTCAGATTTAGTAGTTAGGAATGATTAATTATTTAATTTCAATAAAGATCTGCACATAGAAATTATTTATAAGTTCATTCTAAATGTTGGAACTCTTAATACGTCTCTTGGAATCATACAACTAAGAGATTGATGGTGTTTGTTCATGGCAGATGTGGTACTGGAATGAATTTCTTAGTAAACTATGGGGTTTCTACACAGAGAGCGAACAGTCTGGGAGTTCAATTCACTCCTTTTGAGATAAGTCTGAAGGAAACGATTGAAAGCTTGAAGGAGAAAGGCTTCCTTATCATTTGAATTTTAATGTTCTGATTGAAAGTGATGCAAATATTGCAGCTAACCTTTCGGCTTCATTGCAACAATAAATTGCTGCTCTTCAGGGTTGTGTTTTGTTTTAGTTGTATTGTGATATACTGCAATTTTCATAAAACTTTGTGCTCATTGTATAAAAAATATGATCTGCAATAAGTGATATAGGTAACCGACTTTCAGCTATTGTCCATTTACCACATGCACAGTGGACATTGAGTCAGTTTGATAATAATGATGCCTTCCTAATTAGGGTAGATGTCATAGCATCACAGGAAAAACAAGCAACGTCGGAAAAATATGTTACAAATGTAGAAAGGAAAAAGAAAAACTATCCTTACCGCCAGAGGCTACCTTCTCACCATCAGGACTCAAATCAACAGCATATACGTACCTTACCACAGCAACATCACAACTCAAAAACTTATGCATCATCATCATGTTGAATTAGAATATAGACCAAATAATCACTTGTTCTTTAAGATGGAAACTTACCTCATCAGCATGACCTGGAACATCCTGTTTTAATTTCTGTGTTCGTATATCCCAAACCTGAAATTCCAAAATCAGAGAAAGATGGAATATCATCAGACTATATGATAGCCTACTGAAAAATTTCCCAATATGTTAAATGAAATTCATAAAACTATAGGGAAATACATAATAACCTAACTCATTTCACATGGGAATTGGGGAGAAAACGCTTTAATAAAGAATGCCATTTCCAATCTGACAGTCCTGCAGGAACCCCAAGAACTAAGTAGAAAAAAGCTAAAATTAGGTATGGTTTACCTTCAATAAGTTCCCACTTAAAAGAAGCCTGCTGTCAGCAGACCAGCTGTTTGACATCATGCAACATGTTAAGTAACATTTCAGCGAGGATGTGAAGCAACGAACCCATTAGAACAATTCAAACCTGATTTGATAAACAGGCCCAACATGCCCCCAAAGAGCAGCAACAAATTTTCCTGTAACACCATTCCACAGTTTCACTGAACGATCAAATGAAGCACTAGCCATCCATTGCCCATCAGGTGAGAAGTAAACATGATTTACAAACAAGAAGTTAAACACTTCCTAACTGAAAGTATAATATTAATGCAATAATATACCTTTAGTGCCAAAATTCGTCCATCATTTAGAGATGAATGATAGATGCAAAGAGTGTCCAAGTTAAAGCCCTTGCATCATCAATGGTACATAAGCATAATATTGACACGATTTTCAATTTCACCAAGCAAGTAAATTACACAAGTCTCCAGTTAGAGAGAGAGAGAGAGAGAGAGGGAACAAGTATCTCCAACATAGAGAAATATCCTCTAGGTAATGTGATGTTGATAGAGAAATCCAAAACCCAAAACCAAAAAGGCCTTATGAGCACACTGGTGAGGAGGAGAAAGTTACATGTGTGCACACCATCAGACACAGATTCTTTACATTACACTCCCAGCAATACATTAAACAGAAAATATGACATCAGATAGCAATCATGTATTTTATACCTGTTGATGGCCTGTCATTCGAGTTTTGGGGTGTTTGCTCACTGTGGGCTCCCAGAGAAACATAGTAAAATCATCAGAACCTGAAACTAACCTCTCAGGGCCACTGCCTTTCATTTTGTTGTACCTTTCCAGAGCAACCTACAAGTTTTTTTTTTTTTTTTTTTATATATATATATTTTTTTTAAAATGCAATACAGTTAGCTATTGCAATCCCAAATCGTGTGAATTATGGATGGAGGAATATGCTAAGTCCGTTTCTCGCTCATCTGTTGAAGAAAAAAGCTTACAAGACAGTAATTTTGACCAACCCAAAATCATTAGCATAATTAACATAGGGCATTTCAATAGAATGCAACTTGAAAATCCTAAACCCAAATCTGTGATTTATGGATGGAAGAATATGTTATGCCCTCTTCTCGTGGTGCCTTCCTATGTTTCTTAAAATTAAATAATTTAGAATTGTTACTTTTCATGATGGGATTTACGTCAACTTAATTCTATCGTACGTTCACTAATTTTTTGAAGAAGGAACGTAATTCCATACATTCTAGCCTCTCATTCTTTATACCAGTTTCATGTCAGATTCGAAATATTCCCAATCCTCTACTTGGCCTCTGTATTATTCTATACTAGAGGAGATGAAAACTAGAGCACTAACTACCAGGCAAATAAACAAATTCACTCTTTTGCAACTCAGTAACCCAATGTCTTATGGTACATCCAAAAATAGACCGATCTTAGCTTTTGACTAGGTTGAAAACAATACATACCCATTAAAAAAAATAGCACCGAACTTATAATTTACAAAACAGAACATTGACACAGCAGAATAATAACGCTAAATATCCAAAACCAGGGACCGATGGAGAAAAGATTGGCAGAAAAGTTATGTGCAATTTTCGAAATTTGTAACAAAAGAAAGTGATTATGAAGATCTATTTCATCATAAAGTATAAGCACAACCCTGTATAAATTGCTCCATCTCCACCCCATTTCACACGAGTTATTGCAAGGGTGTGACCAGAAAGACAAATAATGCATTTCCTTAATGAAACACCCCATATCCGTGCATATCCATCTTTGCTAGCACTAACAAACCGACGGCATGGAGCATTCAAGTGGACTGGTTCCCAAGAGATGGCGATAATCCATTTCTTGTGGCCCTAAGACAAAAACCTCCAATTATTAGTCTACAATTTATTTAGACAGCACATTAATTAAAATATTATAGAATGTGCTATGATAATTTGAGCTATTTCAAAAAGTAATTCGAATTACAGAGGAAATAAAGAAATTGGCATTGTGGGATCAATTCTAGCTTCTGCTAAGTACACAAGTTAAGGACCATTTTGAATTCTAAGATGGGATGGCTTGCTTTGAGTGCAAACCAAGAGCTAGTTAAATAGCAACTATCAGAGTTACATATGAATTGTCCCAGATTCAGGTATGGAGACTCTACCACAATTGGATTGCCTGATGGCTTTCCTGTTTGAGGATCCCAGCATTGAAGCTCTCCAGGGCTCCCACTCACCTGATGCTTGCCATCTGGGGACCATGCAATACAAATTAAGAACCAAAGTTTTGTGTCCTGAACCAATGGGCCAAGTAATATTAATAATTTAATACAATAAATAACATCAATATCTATATCTTTTTCAAATGCATCGACTCATGGATTATCATCTTCTATAGAAAACGAGTTCAGGGATGCCGGCGGGTTAAACATTTTGGGTATCCAATCAGATTTTAACAGAACGGATATGTTTAAATGGATTTGGCTCGGATTCAGAGTATTAAATTTACTCATTTGTGTTAGAAATTGACTAAAAAATGCAGCATTAATCTCTTGCATCTATATTCAGAGACTGCAAACCATTCACAGCCATCGCATGAAATTACTGTTAAAAATCAAATAAAAAAGTCCAATTTAACTAATTATGTGGACGCTGCTTACTTGGCGTTCTGTCTGCCGTCCGGTTAACAATAAAATCATTTGGAATTTGGCTGTTATGTCTTTTTATGCATCAGTTAGCTTCTTCTTTTTCAGAGCTTTGACTTCATTTGTTGCTAAAAATCATCTCATAATCGATGTTTTTGGAAGCGGTTCAGATATCGATTCGATTTACCAACAGCATCAGAAATCAAATGATTGGATCAGACTGACTCAAAATTTTTTATTTTTTTAAATATAATTATTTATAAAAAATAAAAAATATGATATGTCAAAATATATTAAAAAATCTATCAATTACCAAATATCAATATAAAAATATTAAATCCAACAAAGTTTCTAAGTATAAAAATCAAATAGATTGTACAAATACAAATAGTAAATATCTAAATAAATCCACATAATATCTAAATAAATTCATTTAACATGATAATGAACAATTATCATTAATCATCAATTTTCATCTTCATTTTTGTCTCCATCATCATCTTTATCTTCATTTTTATCAATTGCTAAATTCATATTATATAAAAGAAACAAATATAATTTAATATTCTAAGCTAAATTCGTTTAAAATTATATATTTAACCTCACTCAAAATAGATAAAATCACTATATAATACTATTTAATTTTATTAAGTTTCAAAATTGTAGCTATGTTCTTGATTTTGTGATATGTTTCTAAATTCTAAGTGATTTGAATGCTGGAATATATGTATGTGTTTTCTAAATTCTAAGTGATTTGAATGCTGGAATATATGTATGTGTTTTCTAAATTCTAAGTGATCTAAATTCTAAGTTGATGTCTGAAAGAGAGAGATACTGAGATAAGAGGACCATGTCAATGGGGTCCTCCTTTAATAATTATTGCAATTACCATCATTTGATCATAACCGTCATCACCAAAGCCTGAATAAGTATTTGTAATCATTTAAGACACACATATCTAACTCCTAATGTAACACCTTATACCCCGTCAATTAAAAGACTCGGATACCGAATGTCACAATCGAATTTAGGCTATTCTAGTCAAATTAAATAAAACCTTAACTAAAATATTATTTATTTTGTAAAAATTTCGGCAGAACATCCCCTAAATTTCTTAAAAACCACCTGAAAGGAAATCATTTAAACACTCCCAATTAAATCAATTCACCAACCACCTCCAATTCAAACCCCAACACCGCATGCAATGCCCTTTCTACAACAGTTTAACTCAAGATCCAACAATTATAATAAGCATGGCATAACTACTTTACCATTAATTCCAACATAAATTACAACATTACTAATCATAATTATTTACATATACGATTTACAACTCCAAAATCGGTGTACATGCCCAAAAAGTAAAAAGAGATAAAAAGAACAAGCGCATCCATCTCAAAATTCTTTCACTCTTCAAGTATGACTGTAGCACCCCATACCCGGTTAGATGTAAGACCCGGGTATCGGTTGCCACACTTAGATTTAATTATCTTTAAGAGGACCAATCAAAGAATCATACTTTTTGAATCTTATTAACTTAATATGCTATTTATTTTATAGAAATTTCGATAGAGTCTTCCCTAATTGTTGGCAATCCCCTGTGAAAAAATTTTCAAAAACACTTTTAAAATCACATAACTACTTCCACGATCTTAAGTAATCAATCACAATTTACATAATTAGCTTCCAAACAGAAACTTAATTCAGTGTACTTATAAAAATGTGCATAATCATGAATATAAAGTTTGGTTCGGACTTGAGATATCAGTTCTCAAGCTTCCTACGTATCCCGTTTAAGGAATCAGAACCACATAGTTCTTACATTTCGAAATTCAACATAGTACTGTAAATAAGTAGTCCAGGTTGGCATGAATATCGCATCTCGAACACTCACAGATACATATATATGTATTATGCACATCCCTAATTACACCAAATTATCCATATTATGTAACATACATGTAATTACAATACGAATACATGTATAAAATACCAATCAAGCCCAAGCATAATTAGTCATGATTAATTATAATTTAAATTAATCACAGTACAAATTCTATAAATTGTTTTATAATATTTGTTAAAATACTTGTATCAACTTTTATTTTCTTATTTAATTTTTGACAACTACTCAAGTATATCCTTCAGTGAAATTACATTGCTGGATAAACGAAATTTAAATACGGGATCGAGTTTTCGGAACCATACGGTCCTTTCCATAGTATTTTCTTATTCTGAATATCTATATATATATATACATGGACCGAGCTCTCGGAGCCATTCAGCTCACAATTTAATTTAATTACCTTTACCGGAAGAGCTCTTGAAGCCAACCCAACTTCAAAGATAGAAATGAAACCTCTTGGCCTTGCAATGCTCCATCAAAATATACCTTTACATCTTTGACCATTAACTTTAAACAAATCTCCCTTATGATTTTTAAGTTCTAAATACCCATGGTCAAAAACTTGGTCCACTCCACCTAAATCTCAATTTTCCAGGGAATAACTTGAGCCTAGAATTGAAAAGAAGAACTTTATCCCCAACCTTAAAGAATTTATATCTAATATGAGTATCATGCCATTTCTTAGATCGTTCTTTATATATCCTGTCATTTTCATATGAAAACAATCGTAATTTGTCTAGCTCATTTAGTTGCAAACACCTTTTAACACTTGCATCCTTTATATCATAATTCAAAGTTCTAATGGCCCAATATGCTTTATGTTCTAACTCAACAGGCAAATGGCATACTTTTCCATATGCTAACATATATGGTGTCATACCAATAGGTATTTTAAATGCAGTGCAATATGCCTATAATGCATCGTCAAGTTTATGTGCCCAATCCTTTCTAGAATTGGAAACTGTTTTTTCTAATTTCCATTTGAGCTCTCTATTAGAAACTTCTACTTGATCACTTGTTTGTGGATGATATGGAGTGGTTACCCTATGATTCACACCATATTTATGCAATAATGATGCAAAAGAATATTTAATGAAATGCGTACCTCCATCACTTATGATAGCTCGTGGCACTCCAAACCTTGAAAAGAGTTTCTTCAAAAATCGGATCACTACCTTTGAATCATTAGTTGGCAAAGCTTTTGCTGCAACCCATTTGGATACATAATCTGCCCCAACCAAAATATAGTTCTGTCCAAAAGATGTAAGAAAAGGTCCTATGAAGTCTATTCCCCATACATCAAATATCTCAACTTCCAAAATATTATTCAAAGGTATCTCATCTCTCTTTCTAATATTGCCAACCCTTTGACACCTATCACATTGAGCTACAAAAATCCTAGAATCATGAAATAGAATAGGCCAATAAAAATCACATTTAAGCCTTCACTTAGCTCCTACTTAGCCATATTTCCCTCTTTAAGCTCCTAATTGATTCCTTACTCCTATAAAATAAATAAAACACACAAGAACACACAAAATACATATAAGCAACAAAATACACATAAAATACCAAAATATTAAATACTATACTTAATAAAACTAAGCACATATATATACTATTTATAAGCTTTTCAAGCTCTTATCAGTAGTTTCCTCTATTTATGGTGTTTGATTTCCCAACGGAGGTTATGTTCTTTTGTATCTATTTTGGTGAGATTCTGTGTTGCTGATATTTTGGTCTTCTTGAGGTATTTGAGAAGTTTATATATTTATTTGTAGAGTTATGTTCTTTTTGAAGTATTTGAGAAGTTTAGGTATTTATTTGTGTTGGGAGTTTATTGTCGTCTTGAATTTACATCATTTGTTGCTCTTTAGTTGTTTGGGGCTGATTTAAATGGCTAAAACTAGTGATAAAAAAATTGTTACTAAATTATGTTGAGATCGTCTAAAATTACTAATAAAAAATTGATTGAAAATAACAATTATGCACAATGAAAAAAGAACCATTCGCAGATTTGTGATTAATGTAGATTTGGAGGACCATTTAACTAGTAAACCACCGCTTAAGAATGATACTACTGCTCAAAAGAAATGGTTAATGAAGGATTATAAATTGTTTAATCAAATTTAAAATACTTTAGATCCCGTTGTTGATGATATTGTGAATTATTGTGATAGTGTAAAAGAACTATGGGAATATCTAAAATTTTTGTATGCTTGCAAATAAGTTTTATCTCGTATTCATGATTTATTGCTAAATATTTATCGAATGGAATAAAAAAATCTTTCTTTATTCCATTATTATAGTGAAGTGAAATAAGCCTTTGAAGAAAAGCAAGCTATATTTCCTATCGTTGTTGACATTAAACAAATGCAAGAACAAGAGGAGCAGATTATGGTATAGTATTTCTTAACAGGGTTGGATTCTGAATTTGATGTGGCACGCACATAATTGTTAATTGGTGAGTCACTCCTCCTCGATCCATTGCTTGCACAAGTTCATCTTCTCTTTTGTAACTTCATTGTCGTTTTGGTCATCCTCCTCTTCCAATTTTACAAAAATTATGTTCTAGTCTTAAACGAAAATCTACTTTAAAGTGTGAAGCTTGTTAATTTGCTACACACCATAGAGTATCTTATTCTCCTAGACTAAATAAACGTGTTGAGTTATATTTTTACTTGGTTCATATTGATGTATGGGGTTTATGTCCTGTTACATCCAAACTTGATTTTCGTTATTTTATAACATTTATTAATGATTATTCTCGGGTTACTTGATTTTATCCTATGAAATCTCGATCTAAGTGGTTTACTATATTTTGTGTTTTTATGTTGAAATTAAGACTCAATTCAATAAATTCATCTATATTTTGAGAAGTGATAATGCTAAAAATTATGTTTTACATTCTTTTAAATCTTATCTCTCTCAACATGGTATTATTCATCATTATTGTATTGTCACCCTCCAGCAAAATGGTGTAGCTAAGCGAAAGACCCATCACTTATTAGAAGTTGCCCGGGCACTAATGTTCCATATGCAGCTTCCTAAAGTTTTTTGGGTAAATGTTATTTCCATTGTTTGTTTTCTAATCAACAGAATGCCACCTTTTGTTCTTAACGGTCAGATTCCATATTTTTTTCTTTTTTCCTCATCTACATTATTTCATCTTGCTCATTGAATTTTTGGGTGCTCTTGTTTTGTACAAGATATGCGACTTTAGGTGTCAAAAATAGATACTAAATCTTTTAAGTGTGTCTTTTTGGGATAATCTTGTGAATAAAAGGGGTCTCATTGTTACTCTCCTTCTTTGGGTCATTATTTGGTATCTGCTAATGTTATATTTTTTGAGCATACACCTTTCTTTGGTTCTTCTGTGTCCTCTCTTTCGCACACTAGCGATTCAGGAAATGATTTTCTTATTTATACTATCAGTGAACAAGTTGTTTCTCCTCCTTCTCGACCTGTTATTCGTTAAGTTTATTCTCGACATATGCACCATTCTATCGTGACATCTCCTGCTTCATTTTCAGATCCTCCATCTCAATTAGATGCTAGCCTTGACCTTTTTATTGCTCTTCGCAAAGGTAAATGAACATGTACTTACCCTGTGTTTCTTCTTTTGTATCTTACCATGCTTTATCTCCCTCCTTCAAGTCTTTTGTAGCTTTTTTACACTCTATTGCTATTCTCATATCCCTTGCTGAAGCATTAGTTCATGATGGTTGGCAAGCTGTAATAAAATAAGAAATGATGGCCTTAAAGCAAAATCATACTTAGGATCTTATACCTTTGTCCTTCTAGAAAAAGGCCATTAGTTGTAAGTGGGTGTTTACTATTAAAATGAATCCTGATGGTTCTGTTGCTTGATTGGTTGCTAAAGGATATGAACAGACATATGGAGTGAATTATTCGGAGACCTTTTCTCCAGTTGTGAAACTTTCTTTTGTTCGATTGTTTATCTCCTTAGCTACTAATTATAGTTGGACACTATGTCAACTTGATGTGAAGAATGCATTCTTGCATGGGTAGTTGAGTGAAGAATTTTATATGGAGCAACCACATGATTTTGTTGCTTAGGGGAAGTCAAGGAAGGTATGCAAATTAAGAAAGTCTTTGTATGGTTTGAAGCAATCTCTTCATGGTTGGTTTGGAAGATTCAGTACAATTGTGATTGAGTTTAGCTTACAGAAAAGTGTATATGATCACTCAGTGTTCTTTTCATCATCTAGTTCTAGGTGCATTTTGTTAGTTGTGTATGTGGATGATATAGTGATAATTGGAAGTGATGAAGCTGGGATCACGAGGTTGAAAGCATTCCTTAGGACTTACTTTCAAATAAAAGATTTAAGACCATTGAAATATTTCTTAGGGATTGAAGTTTCTTGCAGTCATAAGGAGATCTATCTATTTCAAAGAAAATATTGCATGGATTTATTAGATCATGCTGATTTTATTGAGGCAAAAGCATGTGACGTGCTTATGATACCAAATGTGAAGCTGAAAGCTGAAGATGGAGTTTGAGAATCCTGAAAAGTATAAAAAGGTTGTGGGAAAATTAAACTATCTATCACTAGTCCTGACATTGCTTTTTTCAGCAGATGTTGCTAGTCAGTTTATGTCATTTCCTATAATCTCACACTGGGATGCTGTTATACATGTTTTGAGATATCTAAAAGATGCGCCGGGATGTGGCACCTTATATCGAAATCATGATCATCACACTATAGACTTATGATATGACAACCAAGCAGCTATTTATATTGCAAATAATCTTATGTTTCATGAGAGAACCAAATATATAGAAGTTGATTGTCATTTTACTCAGGAAAAGCTAGAAGATAGATCAATTTCAACTTCACATGTCAGAATAAGGAGCCAATTAGCTAATGTATTCACTAAAGCGTTACCTGAGAATCAGATTGATTACATTTGTAACAAGTTGGGCATGATCAATATCTATGCTCCAACTTAAAAGGGAGTGTTATGACATCTGTTACAGATTGTATAGTTGTAGAATAGCTTAATTTTAGGTTTTTGTTCTTTCTTATTTTATCTCTGGTATAGTTGTTTAAATACCTGTATATTTTTCAATAGATTTAAGATAATATACTTTCACTTTCACAATACTTTTTTGCTATCATTATGATGCCAGCTACCTGCAGATTTTATTGGTTAACCTCGAAGCTAGTTGTATTTGCAGGCACTTCTACACACAGTTCCATTTGGGAAAATGATAGTTCTAGATCTCTTTGCTGAGGTCAAACCAATATGGACAAATTCCTCTCAGTTTTATGGAACTCCTTATGTCTGGTAGTTAGCTGTTTGTTACATTATAAGCAAGATGTTTATCATTGAGTGACAAGTCATGCATTTTCTGCCTCTTTTACCTCTTCAGTTTCAATTCCAGCACCAAATGCATTCATCATTTGACAACTTTGACTTAAATCAGGTGCATGTTGCATAATTTTAGGGGAAATATTGAAATGTATGGCATATTGGATACAATATCATCAGGTCCTGTTGATGCCCGTATCAGTCAAAACTCAACTATGGTATGATCTAGCTCTTGTTTTTTAATTATTATAACTATGTTGTTGTTAGGTCCCTGTATGATTATCACCAAAACACAACAAGAACACAAGGCAACAGCGAGGATGAAATGGAAATGAAATAACCAAAATTATGGTTATTGTGTATTAATGTTAACAAAAGAGAATAACAGTAATACAAGAAGGAATTCAAGACCCTCTCCTCTCCTCTAACCGAATACTAAATCATTCCATACCTCCGACTCCCTTCACACACCCTTTTTATAACAACATAGCCCAAATCCCAAGGTCTGACTAACTTCCCCACGGATTTGGATTCTCTAATTGCCACCTGTATTATTCTTCTCCATTCTGCCCTTGCGCCTAGTATATGTCTTCATAATGGGGGCCTAGCAGGTGTTTGATACTTGAAGCTTGTAAATAGCTAGCATTGCATGACAATTGAAAAATATATTCTTCATTCAACACGATGGTGAAGTTGATAGAGAAATGTAACTATTTACTTTTTTAAGTTTTTTTTTAATTTTTTCTAAATATCTTTTTTATGTAGATTTTGTTGCCCAGTACTGTATAGACTGTGGAGTATGTTCAATCCTTTAAAATTGTAACTAATTCCCCATGCAGGTTGGTGTTGGCATGTGCATGGAAGGAATAGAGCACAATCCAGTTGTGCATGAGCTGACGTCTGAAATGGCATTCCGCAGTGTAAAAGTTCAAGTTCCTGTAATCTTAGTATTTTAATTTCTTTAATGCTTCTTCATCACTGTTATTGTGTTCTCTGTGTATTTACTTGCCTAAGCTCTATTGAGATCATTATGTAGCAAAAAGTTGGGATTAATTCAGGGACAGTGCTTTCTTTGTATAGAATTATTGGTTCTGTAAGTTTATGTTAGTTCTATAATTTTGTAGGAATGGCTGAAGACCTATTCTCATAGACGATATGGTAAAGCAGTTCATCAGGTTGAGGAAGCTTGGGAGATCCTATACCGCACAATCTTACAATTGTACATATGGAATTGCTGTATTATTACTAACCATCTCCATGTCATATTTTTGTTCTGTTTGTGAGATAATGTATTGTTGAAACATCTCACACTGAAACTTTCTTGTTCTTGTGCTACAGCAATTTATAATGATAAAGTCCACTTTGCCATTTTTCCCATCAAATATTTTGCCACGCATGGTCTGTACAAAATTTAACTTAACATTGGCTTTCTTTCTGCTGCAGGACCATAACACGGATTTCATAGTAAAATTTCCAGACTGGGATCCATCACTAAATTCGGGATCTGACATGTTGAAAAAATATGAGATAATAAATTTGTTCCTATACCTGGAAGTAGAAGGTTCTTATTTCAAAGTACAAATTCCAACATGCCCCAAGCACACCTATGGTATTCTACACAGGAGGTGATCTATGCATTACAACTATTCATTGATGCTGGAAATCATCTTCATGGAAGCCTCACATACAGCTTAGAAGTGGATTTCATTTTTTTTTTTTAATTGTCTTCGAGTTTGTTTTATGCAATTTCTATAATATGAAATTGTTTTACACACATAAAGAGGAAGAAATTCACTGTCATGTTTTGCTTATGCAAAATCATTGCAACGGATACGACCTCGTTGACTTAACACGGCAAGTTCTGTCAAAGCTGGCAAACCAAGTGTACAAAGATGCAATTATTGCTTTTCAAAGGAAAGATGCTGATGACTTGAGTCTTCACAGCCAGAAATTTGTACAACTTATTAAGGATATTGATGTACTTCTTGCTTCCGATGATAACTTTCTTCTGGCAGTGAACCCTAGTGAGACAAAGCAAGTGAGAAGTGTTTTCTAGAATTGCAAAATATAATGTGCCTCAACATTCAAATAAATAATTAGCAAATACATCAGAGATAATATTTTCTTTTAAGCGAGTGAAGAATGCTTACATGTTTACATGTTTTACATTAGATTGATAGCATAAGATTGTCATTTGTTTTGATCCAGTATGAATGGAATGCAAGAACACAAGTGCCAATGTGGTATGACACAACAACGAATCAGAGCAACAAGCTCCATGATTATAGTAATGTTACTATGTACTTTCTCCTAATGATTCGTATTTGTCAAGCTGATGATGGGATGTAAAATCTACTGATTTCGCTGTTCTTGATAGCTAACAAATTTTGGAGTGGTCTACTAGAAGATTATTATCTTCCACGTGCTTCGACTTATTTTGATCATTTAATGAAGAGCCTGAAGGGAAATGAAAGTTTCAGCTTGGTAGAATGGAGGAAAGAATGGATAGCATTCTCAAACGGTTGGCAAGCGAGCACGAAGATTTATCCGACCAAAGCCAGAGGAGATGCTCTTGCCATCTCTAAACAGAAATTACTGGTTTATTTCCTGCAAACAATAATTCAATGGATAAATCAACATAAGCAACGAGGGCTGTGAAGATCATTCTTTGATTAACTTATCATGAGAAATAAATTTACGAAGAGGGAAACCGCTCTTACAAATATTTAAAGGTTATGGTTATTTAGAAGAAATATTATTATTAGTAATGGTATTATTATGAACAGTTAAGGAGGACAATTGGAAATCACTTCTTCTATCTTATCCTTTCTTTTCTTTTTTTCCCCTCAATCGAACCCATAATCACAATTCCTTCCAAAACTCAGAGCCTGGCAATTTTGTAAGGCTTAGGAGAAGCGCTGTGAGGACAAATCCATGTGCTTCTGCTAAGTTTCTGTCTTTTTCTTTCGTCTGCCTTTTTCATTCAATTTTCTGAACTGAATTTGAGCTCGAACTTCAAACCCATCTGGCCATTGGCCTGGTTCATCAAATTTCAATGATCCAACGGTCCATATAGTCATAATATCGCTTCAGGAATGCCAAGCTTGCCACTTAGATATAGTTGTGTAGGAATATCACATTTGTGTAGATTAGAAACTGGTTCTGTCTGTGTCATAGTTAATGATCCTGTCAATGCTAACAGAGGCTCTAGCAAAAAAGTTTGGCTCTCACTTTTTCTTTCTTTCTCTTCTCTTATTTCTTCCAATACAGCTTTACTTGTATCGATACCTATGAACAAAATGAAACTTTGGTAAAATAACCAAATAGTATATATCTTTAGAGTTCTCATTTAGAAACCCGTACCTGAAAGGTATCCGCCGTGGACATAGCCGTTAAATCTTTCGCTAGTATGTTCACCGGTAAAGAAGATGCGACCAACTGGGGCCTGAACAAATTTGTTATTACAAACATTTAGAACAAAGATAGTACCAGGAAGCATGAACATAAATATAAATAAAGCAGCATAAGTAAGGTGAGTTACTTTAATATCGTGAAGCACTTGATTATTATTTGAAATGATAGGGTAATTACTGTAGCTGCCACGCTGGAATCTGTTGTTCCACCATCGGGGCACAAGAATATCTGTGGCGTTAGGTATATTGGGCCCGAACATATCTCTAAGAACGTCCATGGCTTCTTTCAATGTCTCCTGGTCAGACTGAGCCTCGACACGTTTTGATTCTCCATTGGTCAATGTTACAACCAGGATATTTGAACCAGGGTATGCATTCTCCATGTGCTGATGACAAAGCAACAGGTCATTAGCCAGTTAGGATTGACTACTCTAAGTTACTAAATTGACAAATGATTAATCCATTCTCTCGTCTTATTTATTTGCTCTGAGATTAAGTTCAAAATAAGCGTTAATCCGGTATCCATTTAAACACTGTACTGTATAGTATTCAATCGTGTGAAAATAATCTCATTGAAAAAAATAAAAAAGAAAAGAAAAGGACAAATGAATATGATGGAGAGATCATTATGTAATAAATAAATAAATAATCCTGAACTAATCAAGAAGAGGGAAATATTTTAGATATGTTATTATCTGAAAGAGTAAATAATGGTCAAGTGATTGGCTCTCATATTGCAACTAATGTTGCCAGCCCTGAGACCATGACAGACACATCAGAATGGGGGCAGCCATACAAAATAAATAATGCATGAGATTCTAGTTTTTCTAAGCCCTGCAAGGTTGGATTCATGATTTTGGAATTATGTTACCATATTCTACAAGGAGGTAGTAGCTGAACATACGTGATCAGCGGAAAAACATCATTAAAAAGGTCAGACAGCAGAAAATGAGCCTTCTAAGTGATATGTCATACAAAAGGACAAACTGTTTTGATCGTTTTGAAATCATTATATTCTTCTGGCAACAAATGTTTTATAATTTGAAGAAAGACATTATGGTATCAATCATGGCACATATTTGTCAAAACAAAATATGGCTTGTACTTGCAGTTATCTAAATATGTAATTATGGTACATAAGCAAGAAACAATTATTTGAAATCTTGTCATCAAGAGAGTGATGCAATGCTAAGATCAATGGAATCGGTAAAAGACAGTAAAGAATATTTGGAAACAGAAACGAGAAATTGAGAATCAACCTGCCAAAACGTGTAGTATCCTCTGCAATCGTGGGCATAAATAAAGAACTCTTTTTCTGGACAACAAGGCCAAAACTTAAATGGAAACTTGAGGAAAATCTTGGTGTATACCATCACATCACATTTTTGTATGGCCTCTGTTTTCCACCTCTGCATCATCATTTTCCATTTTGTCATTAACTTAGCCAATACATTATATTATCATGCGATCACAGCAAACTACAAGCCAGCTAAAATTATTAATTTATAGGTAAGTCTAGAAAGGCGTTTCAATTCTAAAATAATAAAATTTATATTTTGCTAAAATTAACACAAATGATAACCCATAGCACATTGTACAGCACGAATGAGTTGTTAACATTCAATTGCCAAAGAATTAGGTAATACTACAGCACAGAGTTTTATTTTATTTTATCTTTTTTAACCAAACTCCGTTATTTGTTTCTAAACTTCACATCATGAGAATCAATATAAATAAAATACAGCCTTCTTACTAGAGCACATATATTATCAGATACTGAGAACATGATTCTGCATCAACAATGTTATAATACCATACTCGATACGATTTTCCTTGAAGTGCATTATTTTATTTTATTATAATTAAGCTGGAGTTAAAGAAACGTAGACTTGTAAAAAGTCAATAGCTTTGTCCATCACTTCACTTGTAAGGGAAAAATAAAAAATTGAAAATCATGTAATTGAAAATCAACTAGTTGAAAATATAAAAATACGTTTTTTGAATCTATTGAAGGTACACGTGGTGAGCTAACTGAGTTGGGTTCATCAAAGAAGCGCAACCTACCAGTGACTCTATGGATTGTCAATCTGTGGATTGCCATGCAAACCCATGGTATTTCCTTTCATAAACACAACAAGACACCTCGAAAATCTCTCTCTAGCGTCAGCAAAACCAGCTAAAGCCTATTTAATACAAGCCATTAATTCCTGACTTTTTCGTTCTAATTAACGATATCTTATATTTCTGGCCCACACCTACCCCCTAAAATATCAAGTGAAAAATCTGCCAACTCCTATTCCTATCCCATAGGGACCCATTTCCCAGTGCCTAGGTTCTTATCCCCACAGATTCCTCATATACTATTATTTTCCACTATAACGGATCTAAACTATATTTGGCGCATCGAACGGTGATGACATAAAGAAAGCCTAGAGTTCATAAAATAATTTCAAATTCTACTATTTCAAGTCGCATGGATTACTAAGGGTTGCACTTATTTTTAATTACTAAATTTTTGTAAGAAGTGGGTTTACATTTAGACTTTTCGCTTTCTGTTTGCCCAAAGTTTTACACGTCAGTTTTACTGACAAGAATGTCGATTACAATCTTGACTTCATTTCTTGATTAAATGATCAGCGCCGAATTCTCAAAATAAAGAATGTAATTTTGACACCCAAAAAAAAAATTAGACAGAATTTATAAAAATTTTATGAGTTAAACTAATAAAAAATTATCTCATGTGATTGTTAGCATTTATAAATAATATTTCATAATTGTTTTGATTCATGAACTCTTCAACTAAATTTAGACAAAAAAAATCCAAAATATACAGTAATTGTGCAGAAGTATTTTTAACCCTTGATCAAGCCTCCGATACCCAGATCAAGACTAAAAATACCTATATACCATAAAAATGCATGCAGCAAAGGATTATTCTACTTTTTGGTGATCTTTGCGACTTAATGATGCTGTGCGTGGTGGCTAAAATATTGACAGAAATAGGAAATTAAAAAAACGGTGAGAGACGTACGGGCAAGGGAGGCCTAAAAGAAATGAGGTCGCTTTGGAGCACACCAATGCTAGCGGACAAAATCACATAATTGGCTTCGTAGACGCAACCATCCTCCGTTTTGACAATAACGCCGTTTCTCGAGTTCTGTATTTCCCTGACAACCTGCCCCAAATTGATGCACAAAAATCATCATCCATGAAAAGATAATCATAAAAAGTGTGAGCCCTTTTAAAAATTTCGAGAATTAGTTGTAATTTTCAAAGCCACAACTACCCAAATAAGATTCTATAAAGTCAAAACAAGAAAATACGTGCAGTGCAGTGTTCTGGCGTGGAATAGTAGAGCTTTATTGAAGAAAGAATCAGCGCAGTGTAGAAACAGAGATCTTTTTAGCTATGTAGCAATTAGTAGGAAAATAGGCTTCATTAATTTTCTGATTTTCAGAGCAATTGGAAAAGGTGAAGACAAAAACAGAACATTAAATGAAGAAATGGACAAGACTAGCTATTTTCTTGTTCCCATATTGAATCGATAGGACATTTCAACTCCTGGGTAGTGGGCCTTTGGCCTTCGGCCATTGTGAACATTGTGCGGGTTAGTGCAAAATGGTGTCACAGACTCGTAAAGTGGTAAAAGGCAAAAGGAGGGTGTAGATTGAGCCAATTTATGGCTATATGATTGAAAATCTGACATGTTGGTGGGTCAAATTTATGGCTTTTTGCAGGGGTCCTCTACTCAAAAAGTTCTTAGAAAATTTGGTTTGCTACCATGTCAAACAGACACCATCCTCCTTTTCATGTTCTGCCAGGTTAATTTTCTAGTTTACACACGCACTAAAATTATGACGAGGAAATTTCTGAAGTTAATACAATTCTCGTGATGACACTCCCGATAAACAAATTGCATTGGTTTCTTATCTAATTAAGCTCTTATGTCACCCTATCCATGCTAACTTTTGTCCTTTTTTTTCCTCCGAATAATCAATAGTATTAGAACATTTTTTATACAAAAAAAAATAAAAAAATTGGCCAATCTTTACATCTAAGCGACACAAAATCAGCGAAAAGAAATTTCACACTTCACCAATCTCAATTATAGATACCGTTAAGAAATTTAATAAAAACACTAACACAGATGACTAATGATAAAAATATTTGCAATATGTTGGGAAAAATGATAAATGAGACGTGAAGAAAAGTCATACAACTTTCACAAAATGTCATTATCTAACATCAAGAGAGGGTCAATCAATGTCAACAGCAAAAATAGATTGCAGAGCTTCATACAAAATAGAGAGTTTTGGAACTTTTCCACAACTTTTCACTGTTAACTCTCTTTTAACTTAATAATAATTTAAATCTTTTTATTTCACTAGATAAACGTCATAACCCATCAATAAAATTGAAAACTCTGTACCTTTGTTCTTATCTAATCATTGGACATGCCATTTTAACGAGAAACAAATCACACCCAAACAAAGTGTAAGTTATGGAAAAAGAATGAAAAGATTTTCTCTTCTGTTCACTCTACCTTGTTGAGTTGCAGACGAGTGTCCAAGATTTTACCCTCAGAGGTAAAAAGAAAATCGCCAGCTATCTTGTATAGCAAATACTCGTAACCTCTTTCATCTGCTACTAGAAATTCTCTCTCTCCATAATCAACATATGTTGATATGGGCTCCACCTCTGCACACAAAACACCAATTTCTGAGTATCAAATTTTACAGCTAGTAAAAGCAAATAGAAAGAACATACTTAGGAATAGGATCATCATATATTTCCAATTAGTTTAATGTTAGCGAAGCGCCTCGCTATGAAAATCTAGCTTCACTAACGCTCGACTAAGTCCTTTTCCTTTTTGGTATTTTGTTTATTTTAAGCTAAATCAACCATACAGTTAAATGATTTTCTTTTCCTGGCCTTTCCCAGGAAACAAACAGTAAAATGGGCTGTGAAATTGACCTGCCATCTCAAAATCATGGAGAATGAAGTCAATTGCGAGCTCTATTGGCGTCTTCGGTGAGCTAAAAAACATAGAAAATAATAAAAATATCAAGATTTAAGAAAGAACATTAGGTAATCATAAGTTCATAGACATTTAAATTAGTAGTTGATTTTCAAGTTTCAAAAGCCAGAAATGACTTTCTACAAGGACTTAAAATAAGTAATTACCAAGGTGATTGAATGACTTCGCCGACATGGTTTGCCTCTAGGCTCTGTATCTTCATAATTGCGGAGTCCACCGCCTTCTTGTAAGAATCAGCAGCTATCCCACTTGGAAATATCTTACCGCTGCAACCAGAAAACAAGAAATAGCAAGGCTCAATTTCCACCCCAAACAAATTTTCTCACCAAGAAAAGAACTAACACATCACTATAATGCGCCGCGTTAAATACTTAAACATTGATTTGTTTTTGAAAATGGAAAACAAATTTCCTCAATGTTGAAAGCAATTTCAAATATCAACTGAGACATCTAGAAATTAACATGAAATTCTAAACCGTCAAAAAGAAATAATTTTGAAAAAAGAAATTTATATATCCAAAAAAAAAAATCAGTGTTCACCAAAAACGACAAACTGCACCGCCATTTTCAAAAAAAAAAAAACAGAGAGAATACAAAAGAGATGATTCAATGTTCATGTAACGAAAAAATCGGAAACGGTTATATATATAAAAATAAACCTGCGATCGTAAATGTTATAGCGTGCATTGCTATAGTCAGAGAAGCAAGTGCGGAGACCGGATTGGTTAGCAAGCTCCCAAACAGGATTGGACTCTTTGCCACCAACGCCGGCGATCCAACCAGCACCGAGCTCAACGGAGAAGCCACCGAAATTTTCTTTACAGATCCTGCCGCCGATACGATCCGACGCCTCAAGAATCACCAAGTCCTCTATCCCATTCTGCGCCAGCACGTTCGCCGCAGATAAACCTTAATACAAGAAACAAAAGAAGAAAACGAATACGCCATTAAGACTGCGAAAATTAATATCCAGTGGTAACAGTAAGTGGTCGAGGACAGCGGAGAGTTACCGGAGATACCGGCGCCGATGACGATGACAGAGGAGCGAGAAGAGGCATCCATTGTAGTGAGAAAAAGGGTGAGAGAAAGAAGAAGAAGATGATGAAGGACGGGAGATAGAATAAGAGGGGTGGCTTTGGGTTTGCGTTTGTAGTTGGCGAGAGAGGAGGAAATAGCGGGAGTGGGTTTATATAGTTGTTTTCTTTTATTTATATTTTTGATAAACAAATTTATTTTATTATTTTTTTAGTGGTTGTTTTTCTTTTTTAACTCGGAGGGAAATATGAGTTTGCTTCTTTCTGATGTTGATAACCGTTCTACTTCTCTCTCTATCTCTGTCCAATTTGACGGGAAGTTGACCCTGTTACGCGTATGAAGGGTATTATCGTCATTTAATTTTGCTTTACTTGTTTTGCTAAATTAAATAAATGTGTGTTTTTTAAATAAAATAAAAGACATGTTTTGCCCCTCCTTTCTCAATCTGTGGTTATTTTCCCATTGATCATGCCCGACCTCTTAAATTATGAGAACATATCCTATTTAAATGCGTGAATTGTCTTTTTTTTTTATTAATATTTATTTGAATATTAAAAAAAATGACAAGTAATTAAATATAAAAATTTAGGATATGTAACTATTAGGCCGAAATGCATCATGTTTAAGCCTTCAGGTAGTTTCTTGGAAACCAATAGAATAACTACAATTTCTGTACCCTATTAGCTTGTTAATCAGAATTTCGATATTTATACAACTGACTTTATTATTGTTTGATAATTTATGTTAAAAATGTACAGAATAAAAGAGTTATCATGGTAAGATTTACAAATCAAACAATGCATTAATTTTTTAGTTATTTTCTGTGTAGGATAATGTTTATGAAAACAAGATGAACTCTAATAATTATTTATAATAAATGGCCTTTTATGTTTTATTTTATTTGTTTTAATTCTTGCAATGGAATATTTGAGTAAAATTGCCATTTTTAATTAGAATCATCTGCACTTACCAAAGTATGATTATTTGTTGAACTCAAGATCCAGCAGTCCTACTAACTGAACAAACTATAGGAATATTTGTTCAACTTTTTCAATTTCTCTTTAAATCACAAACACAAGCATAATCTCTTAATTGCAAATTTGATTTTTACTTCTGAGAATCTTGACAAGGATTTTCACCCCTTCCTTCAATTATAGAGCAAAATGAAGTCTTTGATTCATGTTAATTGTTGAACATCAGGAGAGAGAGAGAGAGAGAGAGAGAAGATATTAGAATTTAGAGAGGAAATAAATTATATTAGAGCGTGGATAGAGATATTCCAATCTGTGTATGTACTCCTGAATGTGATTGCAATGCTTTAGAAGTTATAATATGCAACATCAGCAAGCAGATCACACAGTCAGATTCTTGAAAGGTTTAAACAAAAACTTTGCTAATGTGAGATCACATATCATGCTCATGGAAGCTGCCGTTGATCTCTCTTCTTGATGCTAGAAAATCACTTGCATTAAAAAAAACCTTAGAACTTTTCTCCTTGGAATTACTTTTAACTTGAGTGAACCCTTCTCTGTCTATTGAGATGTAGTTAGTTTTCGTCTATAATCATCCGATATTCAAAAGGATTTTTTTGAATTTATGAGACCGACTAATCAAGAGTTGGATACTGTTTGATCTAAAATTAGAGACAGTTGTTCGAATAGGATACGCTTGATACACAAGGTAAAATCTGAAAATCTTTTTTAAAGAAACTTGATCAAAATCAACAAACATTAATAAATGTTGTTAGTTTAAAATGGATTTGGTGTAGATTTAAGCTTGATAATAGAATTCAATGCAAATTTAGGTTGAACAAAGATTTCGTGCCTTAAGTTTACATTTGGTTCACTAGATTATACATGATATAGTATAATATAGTATAAGCTAATATAAGTACAGTATTTGTAAGGTTTTTTGAAAAATTAATGTGAGGATAATATAATATACCATATATTTTATTATCCTAAATACATTATATAAAATAATACACCACAAACCTATAGGTTTATATAATACGGTAAATATCGTATTAATACAAAATACCATCCCACCAGGATAGCCGCTGCCACCACCACCACCACAACCCCGCCGCCGCCACAAACACCACCACCACTATTGCTAGCACCATCACCACCACCTTCATATCGCCATCGCTGCCATTCCTGCCATCTCCATTGCTGCAGCCACCACCATCGCCCCACACCACACTGTCGCCACTACCATCACACCATCGCCCCCACCACCACACTGTCACCTATGTCACCGCTACCACCACCCTACTACCGTCACTGATGCTGCCACTACCTCCACTGTCATCACCATCATTGCCGCCCCCACCACTGTTCCTACCACCACATTGTCGCTACTACTGCTGCCGCTGATGCCACCACCACTGATGTCACCACTACCACCATCGCCATTGCCTCCACCACCACACTGCCGCCAACACCATTACCACATCTCGACCAAATCTTCAAATTTATAATATTGAATGTATAATTTAATAGCTATTATATAAAAATTATATTATAATTAATATTTTTTGCTCAAATATTTCGTTAAATTCGTTATTTAAATTTTTTATTTTTATCTGATTTTGATTTTAGAAATGCCGATCTTTCTAATAATATATAGTCATTTTTCATTATTTTTTTTCATTTTTAATAAAAAATTGATATATTAAAATTTGCAATTTATAATTATAATTTTTTATCTAAATTAGTTAATATAAAAATAATTTAATTGTATCGATTTTTAATTTTTAAAAAATGATATTTACGACATTATGAACTAAATACAGTATATAATATTACAGATTAATATAATTTTATAAAAAATAGTATATTATATAATACAGACTAATGCTATATAGTTTAATGATGTGCATGAACCTAACATGCCTAAATATCCCATATCCAAATCTATCTATATAAAAAAAGTTGTTGTGGAACATCATCTCGAATTTTCGAAAATAAAATTCAAAGACATATTATATACATTTTATAGTTTATATGATGTTGAAGTTGACAAAATTAATATTTGTACTAATTTTGATTAAAATATATAATTAAATTGTGAATTATATAATTAATATAAAATAAACGATATTTTTTAAATAATGCTTTTTAATAAAATAATTAGTAAAATGAGATATGTCGGTTTGAGATTCGAAGTAAAATGTTGCACAATATTACATTATTAGGTTAAATGCTGTCGGCGAATTATGATAGAAGACGCTATCACTCGTTGTGTCTTCTATCAAATTAATTTTTTATTCACCCCTAACCACAAATCGATATATAATTAATGATATATCCATTTTACTAATTATTTTATTAAAAAATATTATTTAAAAAATTATTTCATAAAATAATGGGTAATTATAGGATGGAGATAGACAATAAGCAACAGTCGGACACCCAATCGGTTATCCTTGACTGGGGCACGTGACATTCCATAATTAAACACGTGTTATTATTAGAATATGGCGGCTAAGTCAAAGCTCAAGTTGGATCTTAATTTTATTTACTGGTAGCCGAAAGCAGTGTGATGCTCCAGGCTGGCAACAGAGTGTTATCTTATGGATGCATGAATATTAATTTGCTAGGATAATGACCAAATTAATTCCACCTAATTGTGATCAAAAAATCAAATCACTTCCACTTTTGCTGTTTTACTTCCAAATTTCCAGTAATTTTCTTGTTTTTAGTGTCCGAGTAAAACTGAAATTGATTGGATGATAATAACATCTTGCTTTTCGCTTACTTGGAGAATTTGTGTTAGAAGACCGTCTAACATACTCAAATATTTTATTTTTTAAGTAAATCTAAATTAATTGAATAAATAGATTTCAAATATTAAATAATAATAAAATATAACTATAAATTTAATAAAAATTTAAAAAATACTACTGCTAATAGTTGTGTATATAATAATTAAAGGATATAATAATCTACTAACGTACTGAATTACTGCTTATTTATAATTATTGTATATGCAAACTGTTATAAATAATAATAATAATAATAATAATAATAATAATAATAATAATAATAATAATTGAATGAACTGACAAGATGACCGGAAAAAAAAACTGACAAGATGTATTTAAAAAAGAAAGGGGGCCCAAATATGCTTATTTCCTCTTTAATTTAATGCATATTATTGCTAATTTGGTTGTAGTTTATAGAATAAATAATTACTATAAATTGGGATAATTTTTTAAATAATACAAATTTAAAAAATATTTACATAAATAGGATATATCAGAAAAAAATTATGGAAAAAAAATTATAAAACTGAGGTGTTTTTTAAAATCGCTTTTCAGGTGAAGTGATTTTGTCAGACAATATCACCGACGCAGGGGGACAGATTGCAGCGAAACCACCGAAAAGAATAGCGGTTTCAATGCAAAAAATCCGGGCCCATCCCTAGATAATGAAAGGCAAATATTTATTAAATTTGCACAATGATACTATAAAAATTATTATTGATCCGAGATAAACATATCACCATAGTGCAAAATAAATAAAAATGGGCAACATTTATATATATATAGAAGGAAGCAAATAATTTTTTAACATGCTAGGGGTCGGGACCGGATTTTCTGCATTGAAACCGCTGTCCCTTCCAGCGGTTTCATTGCAATCTATCCTCCTGTGCCGGCAACACCGTCTAACAAAACCGTTCCATCCGAAAGCGATTTTTAGAAAACATCCTAGTTTCGTAATTTTTTCTGATACATTTTATTTGTGTAACTATTTTTTAAATTTACATTATTTAAAAATTTATCCCATGTAAATTCTTGTAACGAAAGATTTGATATAAGGAGAAAGTGATGCTAAACGACATTTTAAGAAAAAAAAAAAAAAGATTAATGGACTCAAGCAGCCTACGAGGAGACGCGGACCCATGCATCGGAAAAGGGGGGCAATTGCCCCCTTGAAAATAAAATAATTTCAATCATCCCCTTAAAAATCAAATAATTTCAATTGGTCCTTTTAAAAAATCAAATTATATTTATAATTTTAATTAAATTTTTCAAAAAAATTAATAAAAACAAACATTATTTAGAATATTTTTAAAATTTTTGTCCATTAATAAAAATATATTAAAACTTTAATATTAATTCATGGTTCTGCTCCTACCTCCAAGGAGATTTTTGTGTGATTTGATATGTCTTTTATCCATTCTTCTATACCACTGTTTTCTGTTTCCTTGAAAGTCTAAGGAGTAGTAGTTTGAGTGTGCATATGATGTAAGCACATATATACTGCGTTTAATTAAACGGTGTAAATATATTCACGTCATATTCATCTGTAAACTCTATCGGACTTTTAAAAAAGTTTCATTGAATCTGCAATAATTTGACATAAAGCTCTTTTACTTTCTTATATGAAAAAGAAAAAAGCCATTGATAATGGAAGAAGATAATCAAGTAGACTTTTCAATTTGTACTTATTAATCAAATTAACCTTAAATCGGTCAAATTAAAGAAATCTAAATCCATGAAATATGATAAGTTGATGCCTCAACGAATGCACTTATGGATTTGGTGAGATCTTGTTTATGTCTTTTTAGCAAATAAAAACAATTCTAGCTAGAACCGAAAGTTAACTGAAAATGAATTTTTTGATGAAAATGGAAATTATTATATATAGTGGGAGTCATTATCTTTCATTTTTATTTTTCCTGAAATTTTGCCAAAACACCGATATGATTATATGTCTGTATATGCTACTGATTATTGATAATCACTCTTTTCAAGTCAGTTTTCAATTATTTTCTTCAAGATTGAATTCATTTTATTTTTTTCCTTCCTCAAAAACTAATTAATATTTAACATTAGTTAATTTGGTGGTCAACATTCCATATTATGTGTCCATTTAAGAAAAAAAAATCATTTCAAAATGAATGTCCATTTAGAAAAACATGCTAATTTTATACATTTTTTGAAGATTTTTTGAAATAATATTTTAGGTTAATGGGGTGTATCAGATGTTATTTTGAAGGAATGATGTATTTTTTGAAAAACGCTGCGTTATAGCTTCGGGAGATGCGTTCGACATGTGGGCTCCACTCGTCTGAAGACACAGCACTTGGCTGCATTATCTGCACCTCCTGTCACTCTTGTCATGTGTCACACACACGTTGAGGATGCACCGGTCTACTGCGTTATCAGCCGGCCCATCCTGCCTCCGCCACATGGTGGCCTCTCGATGAAGATGCAACGTCAGCCTGCGTTGTCAGTGCTGACATGGCACGTGATCCTGCATTGAATTGTCAAATCCTGCTGATCGGTTGAAAATTTTGATTATTTAACCCTGCCTTTCACTATTTTTAGTCTCTTCTCCCTTCCCCTCTTTGGTGCTTCATTTCACTCCCATTCTCTACATTTGCATTTGTTTTTCATTTCACCATCAACTATCAAGCTTTGATAGTTTAAGCTTTGGATCTCCAAAATTAGAGGTGAGTATAATTTATAATAATTTTTTAAATTAAATTATTAAATATTAGAATGTAATGTTATTATGTAATTTGTAGATCTTCTTGTTGATTATTTTGGAAAGGTCATAGAAAAAAGACAAGTTAATACTTTCATAAATTAAAAAAATTATGTTAATGTGTTAATATGCAATAAATTATTAAATTAAATTTACATTAGGTTATTTTATTATATATTTATTTAATTCATTAATGTAATGATCTCAATGTCGGGCTAATCATAAACAGTACTTTTCGATAGTGAATAGTATTTTCGAGCTGAAAATTTTCCCTAAAAGTAAAAAATATTTTATTGGACTATCGAGAAGTGTTAGTCATGAGTAGTCCGAGGTTGAAATTTGAAGTGAATTTGAGGTCAAATAGGCATCCAAAAGCTAAAAGCACGAAAATCGAGGTTATTAGGGTTTAGGGTTATTAATCGATTTTTGATCGTTTTGACTATTAAAAATAGCAAATGAAGTCTAAAAATGATCAAAAATTATATATGTGCCTAAAATAATATGTAGATTATTTTGGTAACAAAAAGTAATTTTTTTGGTAACACCGATAATTTTGAATCGGACCGATTAAATTGAATTGGACATGAAACGGACTCCGATTGGGTTGAAATTTTAGGTACAACATATTTTTAATATGATAAGAATAATAAAATCAAATTTTAAGTGATTTGGAGTTGAAAAGTATAAGAAATTAATTAAGACTATTTATCGGATAATTATCGGGCTTAAACAAAATAATTTTCAAGCCCATTACCAAAGCCAGCCCAATGCTCATTTAAAGGACCTATATAAGTCTGTAACTCCAGCAAATTCCAGTAACTTCAGCTTTCTTCTTCAGCTTCTCTTTTGGCTAAACCAACCTCACCATTTCTTTTCTCTTTTTTTCTTTCATTTGCTCTCAAATCCCACCAAATCAAAGCTCAAGAAAATAATTTCAGCCTCTCTAGTACACCTTAGCCATCTCTGATCTTTGATTCAAGGAAGGAAATCAAAGAAAATCAAGGGTTAAAGTTTAGGTGTCAATTTTAGGTAAGTTAAATAATTAATTTTAATTTGGTTTTTACGTGTCTACTACTAGTTTTGGGTGTCTAAAGTTTATTTTTGCTGTCAATTTAAGCATTTGAGGTCAAAATCTTAGAGTTTATATTGACAAGAATTTTGGCCAATGAAAGATTTCAAGAGGAGGAACTAATTTCAAATGCTAAAGGCAAAGAAAATGAAGCCTAGGCAAGGATAAGCATGAGAAAAAGGTTTGTAGCTAAATAATCCTTTTATTTTCCTATTATTTATGTGAATTTCCTTTAGGTTTATTACAAAAAATTTAGTATAATTGGGTATAATTGAAATTAATGTTATATTTATGTAATCGAACCTTAATTATGCTTAGTAGAAATTTTAAATGAATTAAAATAATATGATATGGTGATGTTGTAGTTATGGCTGAATGGTAATCACAAGGGAATTAATATGATTTTGAGTTATTTTAGTAAATTAAAGCCTTATAATGATAGTACAAGTGAAAATTTATGTCCATAAATTTTTATAGAATTTATGAAAATTAAATGAATATTTTTAGAATAAAATTTAGTTATGTATTAATGAAAAAATATGAAATTATGATGAATTATTGCATAATTTAATTATACAATGGTGAATTATTACAAAATAATTCACAGACTATGTAAAAAGGACTGACTGTAAGTGTAATGTATTGGCAAAGTATTGAAAAGTATTGAAAAGAATGAAAAAATAAATAATAAAATGGAAATTAAGTGAATTTGTGCCCTTAGAAAGAGTCAGGCAGTAAAATCTAGCTCATTATATAATTGGCTGGCCATAGGGATGTCTGTACCACGGTGCAATTCATGGCAACTTGCTTTACTATGGTAGAATTGTTGATCTTCATAGTATCTATCATACATACTGTCATATGTTTTATGAGAAATGATTTTTTAGGATTATTTCTCATTCTTTTGTGGCCCTGTGGGATCCACATCCCGCATATCCGGTCTGAGAATTTCTGTCGAATCTGTACTAAGGGCATAATAATAAGAAAATATTAAAAGTGTAAAAAGTAAGTTAAAATTGAAGATAAAAGTGGAAAAAGGACTAAAATGAAATGAGTTAAAAAGTTTAGAGGTAAAATGGTAATTTTTCCAAAAGATGGATCTAATAAGTCAAAGTGAGAAGGAAATCATTAATAAGGGCAAAATGGTAATTTGGTCAACCAACTGTTTAAAAAGTTAACTTGTGTAAAGTTAAAGGACTAAAATATAATTTTACATGAAAAAGTTAAAACAAGGTTTAATTGGTAAATTGTAAGCCACTTAATAGATTAAAAGGAGAAAATAAGTAAATAAGTGGCATTTTCATAATTAATGAATAAAAAGGGTATTTTTGGAATAAATTAAAAGTTTAAGGACTAAAATGAAAACTATATAAAGTTTTGACATTAAATGAAAAAATTAGTTTATAGTGATATACTATACTTTTAAATGAGAAAAATTGATAAAATTATCCTAATTTAACATAATTAGAAAATTATGCATTTAGGGAAATACTATGATTGTTAGTCACCACTGGGCATATTTAATGCTCAGCACGTAAAATTTACTTCATGCAGGTATTGATATGCTGGAGCTTAAGTACACAGAGGATGAAAGATGCTGAAGAAATAGAATGATTATTTTTGTAACATGTATATATTTGTTTTGTAGTTACGAGGAAAAGTTGTAATTATAATTGTTTTGTATATGGAAGTTTGTGATTGAGAATTAGCAAGAATGTATGTTATGTATATACATGATATATGATGGAGTATATGAATGTTTTGTGTGGATGGATATAAATATTTATGCCTCTGAGAGGCTGTGATAATTGTCTGATATTCAGGAGGATAGTTAAGAATATAGTCGTTATATTGCCAAATTTTTGGAAAATACATAGTAATTTGGATAGTTATAGGTCAGCAATAGTTAGGAGTTATGTGAAAAAGTTTTTATCGGGTTAAAGATAGAATTTGAGGAAAAAATTTTTTTGACCAATTGCTTAAATCGATAAGACTGTTACAGTAAGGATGTTACATTTTGTGGTATCAGAGCATTGGTTTAGGCGGTTCTAAGATCGGAGTGGGAATAAGTGTATGATTTATTTGTATATATATACATGCCAATTATAAGTAATAAGTTGTTATGAAAATCTAATGTGTACTTGCTCCTCTCTGTTTTATAGTGTAAAGATGTCTTCCGACCGTGATAGACAGGTGGGGGAGAGAGAAAGTGAAGCATCTATAGGTATTGGACAACAGGAGGCCTCACAGCAGTAGGCTTCCTCTCCAGCAGTGCCACCTCCGCCCCCACAGCCGGACTTCCTTAACCTTATAGCCGATTATATTCAGCAACGACTACAAAGCAAGTCAGGCTCAGTCTTCACATACAGTTGTTCAACTTCAGCCAGCTCCACTTAAACGGAAGCTTATTTTAGAGCAATTAAAAAGGCTAGGAGCTGACGATTTTTTTGTAAGAGATCCTCAGACACCATCACAGGCTGAAGATTGGTTGTTCAAAATAAAGAGACTTTTTAAAATTACAAATAGTTTAGCAGAAGAAAAGCTACAGGGCATAGTTGCTTTGTTGCAGGGACCAACATTTGTTTGATGGGACTCGGTTAGGAGGCATTCCCCAGTGGATCAGTTGACTTGGGGTTTCTTTTTGACTCAGTTTGAGCTTAAATATATTGGATCTGAGCATAAATTGGCCATGCATGACACCTTTTGGAGGCTTAGACAGGGTAATAAATCTATGATAGAGTATGAGCGTGAGTTTGAGCGCCTTAGTGCCTACCTTGATGAGAGCCAATCTACAGATGTAAAGCTACGACAGAGGTTTGAAAGAGGATTGCATAATGAGCTCAAACAAATTATAGAGACCCAGCAGTACCCTACCTTGAGAGCTATGGTAGAGGTCGCCATTAAATTAGAGGCTATCTAGACTGATCAGGCTGAGAGACAGTCCCGATTCCAGCTAAAGAGGAAGTAGGGATAGTCCAGTGAAAATGGAGATCAGGGTAAGAAGGTAAATGGATCTTCTACACCTAAAGGCCGTCCTTAAATTCTAGCAGGCTGAGGTCGGGGTAGTGCTACTCGTGGCAGATCTCCAGCTACTCCAGCAGCCAGTACCCCTCAGGATAGAGATAGTGGGACATCAGCAGCTTGTGATTATTGTGGTAGATTTCATTATGGGGAGTGCAGATTTTTGATTGGAGCATGCTTCAGGTGTGGGTCTAGAGATCATCAGATTAAAGACTATCCAGTATCACAGACTACTTTAGTTGTATCTCCAGCATCAGGTACTAGGTCCTCTGCATCAAGAGGTCATGGTAGGGGAGTTGCCCCCATCACATCAGCTTCTAGACTAGTTGGGCAGTCATCTCAGAATCAAAGGTGAGCTGCAGGCTAGACATATACTGTTAGAGCCAGAAAGGAGGAGGATACTCCAGATGTGATAGTAGGTATATTTCTCCTATTATCTGATTCAATTCATGCTTTGATTGATCCTGGTTTGACCCATTCCTATATTAATACTACTTTAGCTCCGGATAAAGGGATGAAAAAGGCATGCTTGGACTAGGATATCTTGGTGAGTAATCCTCTGGGCCATAGTATAGTGGTAAATAAAGTATACAGACAGTGTCATATTAATGCTAGGGACATGTATTCCTGGCGAATCTTATTGAGTTACCCTTCCACGAGTTCGATGTGATATTGAGGATGGATTGGTTATCTGCCTACCAAACGAGTGTTGATTGTAAAAGGAAAAGGGTCACTTTAAAGCTTGAAGATGACCAAGAGATCATTGTGGTAGGTGTGAGAATTGATTTTCTGTCTGATGTGATATATGCTACTGCAGTAAAAAGGTTAATCAAAACAGGATGCGTAGCTTACATGTGTTATGCAGTAGAGGCAAAGAAAGATAGCCCAAAGGTATCATGAGTACCTACTGTCAGAGAATTTCAGGATGTGTTCCCTGATGAATTACCAGGTTTACCACCTGATAGGGAGGTAGAATTTTCTATTGATGTTGCTTCAGGCACTGCACCTATCTCCATTGCTCCTTACATAATGTCACCTGCAGAGTTGAAAGAATTGAAGATTCAGTTATAGAAACTTCTTGACAAGGGATTCATCAGACCTACTATTACTCCTTAGAGAGCACCGGTCCCGTTTGTTAAAAAGAAAGATGGAAATGAATTTATTTTAAATTTACAGTTAACTATGAATAATTTTTTTATCTACATATATAACACATGCTGTCATATTTGCACATAGGTTATAAAAAATGGAACCTTCTGGAAGATGACAATTTATTAATTTGGGACCTTATAATAATGAGCTTCTAACTATGAATGGGAAACATCAAGCTGATGCGGTTTGGAATGAATCTGTAATTTTATTCTCACTTAATTATTAATTATTAAATAAATTTAAATTTTATATAATATATATGTTTATTTGATAATACTATTTATTTCAGGTTAATTCCAAATGTTCTATTTGCACATAGAGCTAGTGTTGACAGTCACTATAAGAATATTGATGAAATGATCATATCTTACCTACATTTATCAGGTTTGTACAGTGTCTCAGAACGGTGTTATGAATGCTAATGCTGACATGATGACTGCTCTTGTCGAGAGGTGGAGGCCAGAGATACATACTTTTCATCTTGCCGTTGGTGAAGCTACAATAACCTTGGAAGATATACAGATACTTACCAGGTTGCCTGTGGAAGGATGTCCAGTTACAAAAAGTTTAAATCATAACTTTCATGAGTTCTATGGTCGACTTTTAGGTATTATTGCCCCAGAACAATCACTTAGATGATTAAAATTAAAAATAAGATGGTTGACTGAACAATTTAATCACTTACCGGTTGATGCAACAGACTATCATATACAATGCTTTGCCCGCGCATGGATAATGCATTGTATTGGTGGACTACTATGTCCTGGTCAGGTTAATAATTAAGCACATTTGATGTGGCTTCCAGTGTTGAAAAATTTAGCTGAAATCGGAGAGTATAGCTGGGGATCAGCAGTTTTGGCATGCCTTTATAGGGAGTTATGTTGTGCAACCCGATCAGGTGCAAATGAACTTGGTAGGTATCACCAGTTAATCCAAATGTGGGCATAGAAAAGACTCCCTCTATTTCGACTGCATTTTATTGACAACTTATTTTAGATCAGGGCATACCGTATGGTTATAGATAAATTTTGTTTGCTATTTTTAGTTTTATTTATTGGAAAAATTTACTAACTAAGTTGATTATTTATTTTGTAACAGGTAGCGATCCCCTTTGGACTTAAAAAATAACAATAGTAAAGATGTTAACAAGTATCGAGAGGAATTGGACTTGCAACACTTTGATAAGGTTTAAATTTATTTTTAAAGTCATAGTAATTTTTTTTAATATTGATAATATAAAAATAATTATTTTTTACCAATATAATTTTAATTATAAATTTTATTTGTAGATGGATTGGGAACTGTATAAAAATATGATGCACTTGTTGTCTCAATATTGTACTAGTGGATATGCAAGTTGGAGAGTTATCGTGCCACAAATATTTTTTAATATTATTAAGTGACATCAACCCGATAGGTGTATGAGAAAATTTTGTATAGATTAACCGATTCCAGATGCTCCGCAGAAAAATGATGAGGTGCATTCTATTGACTTGAGGGGCACATAAATCAAAATTAGGAATCAAAATTTATAACTTTCATTTTTGAGTGGCACAATATACATGATTGGGTTATTACGAGTCGTGTTCTCAATTTCCCATTGCATCCAAGATCACAATATATACAATGGTATGTAGAGTGGACAAAAAGGTGGATAACCCTGGTTGGAGCTACAATGGGGGTATCGGTATGTGGTATTGTTCATATATATTTTTGTAACCAACATATTTTATTGATCACTGTTAATATATATATATATATATAGGTGAATGCTGCGGAAAGAATATTTCACGGAGGTAATAATATTCGTTTGACATCCGAAAACATTTTAGGTGTTGTAGGTACATTTGATAGAACGTACACTGATTATCCTCGTCAACCTGTACCAGATCTTGTATATATTCCACCACTTTCAACATCATTTGAAGATTTTTGTGTTTCAAGACGTAACAGGAGAGGCATGGCAGAAAGAAAGACAATAGTTGCTTATATTTCTATTGATCTAGGCGTGCACCAAGTACCCCCAACCTATGCACTAGCCATATAATAAGAAAGATGCTTCTAGCTCCTTCAGTGTGCCTTCATTCCATGATACTTGGCAATATGATGCTAGTCCATCTAGATGTTATGATGCTGGGACATATGAAGTAAGGCCTTCAAGAGCTGGGCCTTCTGGCGTTGTGCCATATGAAGCGGGGCCTTCTGGTTTTAATATTGATTTGAATGTAAGCTTATCTAAAGGAGATGCAACACCATACAACGTGTATGGATAGAGCAGTCATGTGATACCATAATATGACTTCTTTAATGTACTTTTTAGTGGTTCTTCTATTGTAGGTACTCAGGGTTTAGCGGATCAACCACTCTATAGTGATCTCAATCCATATGAGATGGATCGCGATATACCTATCGATAGTACCACTTCTCGAGATACTAAAAATGTTGTACCATATTCAAAGCCTGCCGCTCCATAATTTATTTCTCCTCCTATGTGCAAATAAAATTCAGTATATGATGACATTTTCCAACTATTTATAAGTAAAAAAAAATATTTAAAATTTTTTCTGAATTATTATATTCCGAATTATATATTCCACATATAACATTAGAATTAAAAAAATATTCATTTAATAATTTAACATAAATTATACATAATTTCTACTATAAATAATAAAAAATATTTAAAAATATTGTATATATAAACTATGATAGTACATAAATATATTCACTAACACACTTTATTGTCACAACAAATTTATTACTATATATATTATTAATATAGTAATAATAAATATTCTTTCAAATTAATCATATGATATTTTAATATAAATGATCAGAAAAAATAAAACATAATTATTAAAATACCTTTATAAACGATCTTCTTCCTCCCGATCTCACGAATCACATCTATTTTCAAATTAATAAGTTCAATATTATATTAATTACATTGTAATAATAATTATAATTAATGCATTAAATTATAAATATTCAACTAAAAAAATTACCTTTTCAAACTGCCCATATTAAAAATATAATAATATGACTATAATACTATTGAAGACTTGCTCCACTGCTATTTGAACAATTTTTTTCGGAATGTCAATTTATTTGCCATCGGAAGAGTTTATATAGGGGTCTTCAATATGGGGAGCATGATTAATTTTTTGAATTTTTGAAAGCAGAACTGTAGAATGTGGGAGCGGCTGGGGGGACAGGACTGACCACGCAACCTGTACCTGTGTCTTCGGCAAGGGAGTGACACGTTGTGAGTGGCCTCCTTGCCACATAGATCAGGCAACTATTGGCTGCGTCCTCAACGTGTATGCGAAATGTGGTGGAGAGAGGATGCCACTACAGATAACGCAGCCACGTGCTGCGTCTTTAGATGAGTGGGGCCCACATATTGTCGGACGTGTCTCCCGAAGCTATAATGTAGCGTTTTGCTGCATTTTTCAAAAAATATCACATCCCTTCTAAATAAATTCTGATGTACCTCATTAACCTAATATATTTTTTAAAAAATACTATTTTAAAAAAAATCCCCCAATTTTTTCAAATAAAACTCTTACTTTAATGATGATAAAGTTAGCATAATTAACGAACTATATATATATATGCATTCTAAAATACCCTATTCGGGGCATTCATGTCCACCCCCTTCTTCTAGTCGTGCAATTCCTTCTTCAAATCATTTTCTGGACTGTATATAATTTAAATTTATTTACATATATGCCGCTCCCTTGTGGAAAAAAATAATGTAAAGAAAAATTATTATGGTAGGATGCAATTTCATGTAAGCTACGGTAAGGGTGGATTGTAAAATTTTATACGATTAAAATCGTACGGTAAAATACAATTCCAATTTTGCCGAGATACATTTTCCATTTGGTAGACATAAATATCCATACCTCATTCACTTCAAATATAAAACTGAAAAAGAAAATCTCAATCAATCATTCACGAATTTTACGTAAATTTTACATAAAAATAATATTTATTTAGAATTGAACTTCTAATTCAATAAAAACATGGAACTAAAAAAAATATAATGAAAAACTATGATAATGACTTGTTCAAAGATATTAGAAGACTTGTTAATTATATATTCTTAATAATTGTCTTGAAGATTGCAATTTTTTCTAGATTGAGAGGATTCTTATCCAATCAAATTGTATTCATTATAGATAAGCATTTGTTTAGTTGAATTAGTAATTAATACATAAGTTTTTTTAATCATAATATCTATATGATAATTCTAATTCTAATTGGAATCTCGTGTAATTTGATGTGAATGAAGAATTAAACACACATTTATATATTAATGTTGAAGGGAATTAAAATATTTAATAATTTGAAAATTAATGAGAAAATATAAAGAACTTAATAATTGGTAAAATAATGAGAAAAAGATAATTAATTATCTTAAAAGATAGAGATTTCTAAAAGCCAAGATAATTAACCTTTACTCTCTCTATGTATAAAAGTACAAAGTGGGTGAAAACTTTTTTAGGCTAAACTGACCTTTATTGTTTTATTATTAGACTTAATTAACCTTTATTTTCATCGATCAAAAATTACAAAAACTGTAATAAAATAAATAGAATTTAAATTGTATATAAATACTATTTTTTTCCTTTTTCCACATAATATTTTACTAAGTTTACCTATTAAAATAAGAATAGTATGTAATTTTTACTGTATCTTTTTTAACTAATCTAATTGTTATTTTTTTAATTCTATTTCTAATATTAATTTTTTTTTAATTTGCAAATTATTGAGAAAATATAAAGAACTTAATAATTGTTAAAATAATGAGAAAAAGATAATTAATTATCTTAAAAGATAGAGATTTCTAAAGGCCAAGGTAATTAACCTTTACTCTCTCTATATATAAAAGTACCAAGTCGGTGAAAACTTTTTTAGGCTAAACTGACTTTATTGTTTTATTATTAGACTTAATTGACCTTTATTTTCATCGAATCAAAAAATTACAAAAACTGTAATAAAATAAATGGAATTTAAATTGTATATAAATACTTTTTTTTTTTACTTTTTCCACATAATATTTTACTAAGTTTACGTATTAAAATAAGAATAGGATGTAATTTTTACTATATCTTTTTTAACTAATCTAATTGTTATTTTTTAATTCTATTTCTAATATTAATTTTTTCAAATATTTATAAAATTTTATTAACATGTAAAAAATAGTTAAAGTCAATTAAATTTCATGTAGATAAATAATGTGCATGTATTATTATTATTATTATTATTATTATTATTATTATTTAGAATTGAACTTCTAATTCAATAAAAACATAGAACTAAAAGAATATAATGAAAAACTATGATAATGACTCATTCAAAGATATAATTAGAAGACTTGTTAATTATATATTCTTAATAATTATCTTGAAGATTGCAATTTTTTCTAGATTGATCGAGAGGATTCTTATCCAATCAAATTGTATTCGTTATAGATAAGCATTTGTTTAGTTGAATTAGTAATTAATACATTTTTTTTATCATGATATCTATATGATAATTCTAATTCTAATTGGAATCTCGTGTACGCGAATGAACAATTAAATACACATTTATATATTAATGTTGAAGGTTGATTAAAATATTTAATAATTTGCAAATTAATGAGAAAATATAAAGAACTTAATAATTGGTAAAATAATGAGAAAAAGAAAATTAATTATCTTAAAAGATAGAGATTTCTAAAATGCCAAAGATGCATTTTTGCCCCTCATATTTGGTAAAAAGTACAATCTTGCCCTTAATGTTTCGGTTGGGATATTTGTGCCCTTCATGTAACGAAAATGGGAGAAAAATGCTCCTATCGTCCAACCCTATCAAAGTTAACCCGTAACGCTGCAAAACTGACATCCGACATGCCTGGCATGTTGTAGAACATGAAAGATAATCCTAGGGTAGTTTTTGGAATAAACAGAGTTGAAAAGAGCAGAGAAATCTATGAAAGTATAAAAGTTAAACAGGCTTAGGCTAGGGAAATCGAAGATGGGTGATCTGGCGAGAAGTTTGGGATGATAGTGAATTATGAAAATAGCTATTAAATGAAGTCTGATGGCACAATTTAAGGCAAAAATGAGTTCAAATGGATCCTTAAATAAGATAGAGAAGTTTTTACTTGTTAGCGAGAAAAGAATTGATCAAGAGTTTGACCGGGCTTAAAAGTATTTTATTGACTTCCAAAAATTATTATGATCACATAGATATGGTAGAAATAAGGAAAATAAAATATTAGAAGTAAAAAATAAATTTTTTGACAGTTTTAGAATTTTGAATTTTAGACCTGCTATCTAGGCTGTCGAAGCCAGAAGCATGTCGAAACGGTGTCAGAATGGATTGAAATTTTAAATATATGGTTTTTATCTCTTTAGTACATGTGGGGTAAAATATTGAAGCATTCTAATTATGAGAACACTAGTTTCAAAAAACAGTCGAGGGACCGATAAATTGGCTAATTAAGGTTTTGGTGAAAATTTAAAAATAGCAAATGACTTCTAAAAATTATCAAACTCTCCAGATCTATGATAAATGGTCCAAATTAGTGTCTGAAAGTAAAATATTATTTTTCTGGTGATTTTGAATATTCAGGGTTTCAACCGGTGAATTTTTTCCTCTAAAATTGGAACCACATTGAAACGATCTTCGAATGATCTGAAATTTTAAAAAAAACCTTATGAATATGTCTAGAAATTCACATTAAAATTTCATATTATTCTGATGAGTGAAACATTGGTTTCTGGAAAATGGCCGAATCAAGATTGGCTGAAGTAAATTAAACTGAAAATGGACTTCGATTGACCTAAGAATTTACGTAGAGGCATAAATTATTATTTTAATAATTATAGAATTGATTAGAAGTGAAATTGAAAATGGGAAATGAGAGAAATATTTTTAGGGCATAAATAGCCTAATTAAAGAAATTGGGCTTGGACCTTGGTTGAACCACTTAGTTGGATCAAGCCCAACCCATTAAAGAGCTTATAAATAGCTGGAAAAATCTGTAGAAAGCCAGAATTTTCTCTAGCTTCCTTCTTCTTTCATGGAGGCCGAATGGTGCTCTCCACCATTCTCTAGATTCTTCTCTTATCCTCTCTCATTAATTCTCCAAAATTCCACCTTCCTAAGTAAATTTTAGCCCTTCTCTCCATTAATGGTGGTCTCAAGAGCTCAAAATAAGTGAAGAAAGTGGTAGAAATCAAAGAACAAAGGTTATGTGTCAAAATTGAGGTAAGAGAAAATGAAAGTTGTAATTTAATTCAATGGTTTCAATAGATAAATTAGAGTATGTAAAACATATTTATGTGATTATTTTGCATAAAGGAGGAAGAATTTGATGAAAAACTATCATGAGGAATTCCGCCACTTAGGAAAAATAAGGAAGATCATGGTGTTTCAATGATGGAAGACAAGAAAAATGAAGAATAAAGTATGGAGAACAAGAATTAAGGCAAGTGGATACAAGCTACACTCTATTTCATTTAATCCTTGAATTTTAGTATGAAATTTGTATTATGTAACTACATACATTTAAAGAATTATGAGAAATAAATTAAGATAACAATGTAAAATGATAAATTAGCATGAATTACGTAGGAATTAAGAGAGAAATCAAACATTTAGCAAGGAGACTGAATTAATGTTATATAAAATAAATAAAGGAAGGCATGTGCATATGTAATTTAATGTTAGAAAAATAAATAACATGAAGTACATGGAGAAAATATTAAGTATGATGGTTTTCTTGGGTTGGCCAAATGAAGTGCATAGTAAGAACATTGTGTTTAATTAATATTCATATGTTATTTACGTGCACTTATGTAATTATGAGTGATAAGAATGAATGTATAGAAAAATGAAGATGTGTATACAAATAATTATATTAAGTGTAGCTTGAAATTTAAAGTATATAGTTAACATAATATAAAATGAATAGTTGCCCTTAGTGTACAGTGGACAATCCTAGATGCTAGGATATAATGGCTAGCCATAGTGACACATATACCGCAGTAGTTTCATACAGACAGACAAATGTACATACAGACAGACAGATAGCATAGAGAGAGGCCTCTCCCTTACAACCAGAGAGTATCGAGGTTGGCTACCCTTAATGTAGTTACCTCACATTTAACCAAACAGTCCACGTCCTGTATATCCGGTTCGAGAATTTTCATTGGCCATCACTAGGGGCAAGACAGTAATTATAATAGAAATAATGGAAAAAGGAGGTGGCCGATATGGTAATTTCAAAAGAAATAAGGACTAAAAGTAAATATGGCAAAAAAGGGCATTAGAAAGTAAAGTAATAGGAGAAATGTGAAAAATATGATTAATATGTTCAGTAGGGCAAAAAGATAATTACATGATAAGACAGGTGCAAAACTATAATTTTGACATTTATATAGTAATAAAAAAATTAAAATAATTAAATAAAGCAAGAAGGGTAAAATAGTAAATAACAAAAAGTGCAGGGATCAAAAAGTAATTTTCCACTTTAAGAAAAATTTTCAGGGACTAAATTATAATTTATGAGCCTAAATTGAATTAAAAGTCAAAGGAGATCAAACTAATCAATTTGGAGTCAATTTGGTCAAAATAAGGAAAAATATCAAACTTTAGGGGGCTAAATGGAAATTGTCCACTTAAGAAATAAATTTACCAAATAAAGGAGAATTAGGAATCAAAGGAAATTAAAATTGTTAAAATCAGAGTTAAATAGGATAAAATATAGTGGAATGAATTATAGGAACCTAAATGTAATTTTCAATTAAGATAAAGAAATAAGTGAAATTTAGTAGAAAATATTTATAGTAAAGAGGATCAAAATAAGTTATAGCATTAAAGGAGTAAATTACAAAATTAGTAATAAAAAGCGGTAATTAAGGGTAAAATGGTAAAAGAGTAGAATAGAAATTACATGTCAAAGTGAAGGCCAAAATTTTACCTTTGTGACAATAATAAAATAGTTAAATAAGTGAAAAGGGCAAAAATGAAATTGATGCATAGTTGAGGGCCAAAATATAAATTTTCCAACTTATAATAAAAGTAAGGATTAGGATGAGATTATCCAACTAAGATAGATTAAGAAATAAAGAAAGTCAAAAGGATTAAATGGAAAAGTCAACCAAGATTAAATAAAGTCAAATGTAGTCAAATTGGATAAATAAAAGACTACGGTCCAAGATATAATTGTATAGTCAACCAGAAATAATAGAATGTTTATTCATTAAAGATAGAATATATCTGTAATTGTAGAAAACGATATGGATTCAAAGTCAAGGAAAAGGTAAACAGGAAAGTATATCAATTAGGAAATTAAAGGGAGATTAAACGTCTAAAATAATAGTTTAATGGAAGATTATTTAGAGACTTGGTAACTTGATAACCAGGAAAGCAATTGGCATAATTAGAATAATAAAATATTTAAATGAATTAAATAAACAAAATTACAATAGGAAGGAAGAAGGTAATTACTAAATTCGATAAAAAGGAAAATAAAAAATAAACTATGAATTAAGAAAATAATAAAAATAAATGAATAAAAAAATAAAGGAAAGGAAAAATGCAAAACAAATGATAAAAGTATAAAGTAGAATAGTCAAAAGACAATAAAGTTTCAAGAAAGAAAGGTAAAGCACAAGCAAGGAAACAAAAGTAGAAAAGTCTACCAAGTAATGAAATACAAACAGATTAGGAATTGAAAAGATACAAAAGAATAAAGTATACAAAGGTAGGAAATAAAAAGAAAATAAATTCTTGATCAAAACTGTAATATAAAGGAAATAAAAGACTAGGACCGTAAAAAAAAAGATATAGGAAGGTAAGATACAATAGACAGTAATAAATAAGAGTAAAGTGAAAACTAAAGCCAGTCAGAAAATGTAATAGCAAGGTAGGATAGCCAAAAAGAAAACATCAATGATCAGACAGCAAATAGTATAAAAGTAAGATATTCAGAATGAATGTTAAAAAGAGTCAAGCGAAAATTTCACATACAGTAATCAGTAAATGTAATGGCCTCAACACCGATTAGCCATGAACAGTACTTTTCAATGGTGAATAGTATTTTTTAGGCCCAAAAGAACATCCGAAAATTAAAAATATTTTATTGGACCATCGGAAATTATTAGTCATGGTGAGTTCAGGATTGAAATTTGAAGTGAAATTGAGGTCAAATAAGTCTCCAAAGGTCAAAAATACGAAAAAGGTAGCGAGTTAATTTCTCTGATAGAGAAGGTGACTTGATTTTGCGTAAATAATTAAAAATAGTAAATAAATTCCGAATATTGCCAGATTTTGCATGCCTACATGATTTTTTGTGTATAATATTTTAGTGATGAGAATGGAATTTTTCGGTGACACCGGCAGTTGTCAAATCGAACCGATAAGCTTGAATCGGATCGATAACGAACTCCGATTGAGCTGAAAATTTGTGTGCTAGCTATTTTTAATGTGATAAGAGTGATGAAATTATTTTTGGAGTGATTTGATGGCTGAAAGAGAGAGAAATTTGATTGAACCTTTAGGGGCCTAAATTGGGCCTTTATAGTTAATTGGGCAAAACCCATCATTTTGACCCAATTTTGGGCCCATTGGAGAGGTATATAAGGGCCAGAATTCTGGAGAAAACTCCAAAAATCAGCTCATCTTCTTCCTTCCTCTCCTTGGCCGAAACACACCTTCTATTTCTTCTCTCTCTCTCTCTTGCTTCATAACCACTCAAGATCTCTCATAAATCCTAACTTAGGAGTTGTAGTTCTATCCCTCTAGATCACTAAAATAGGTTCACTTGATTGATTTGGGTAAAGAAAGTGAAGAAATCAAGGAAAGAAAGAAAAATGGGTAAGTTGGATCTTGAGAATTTTAGTGTTTTAAATTGATTCTTTAGTGTTTTTCCATAGATTTTGAGGTGTAGACATTGATTATGAGCTTGGATTTTTCATTTGAGGAAAAAAAAAAGAGAGAAACTAAGCTTAAGTGGCCGGCCTTTGTAGGTGGTGAAGAAAGAGGAAGTTTTTCCATGGACAAAGGCAAGAAAAAGGAAGCTTAAACTCCCTAATTCAAGAGAAAATTGTAAGTGACTAATTAATCTTTACATTTTCTAAGTTTATGAATTTTTCTCAATTATGTAACTAGGATAAAAATGTTTAAAGTGATTAATTGATGCAATTATGTTAGGATAATTGTAATTAAGCTAGAGAAAGGATGAATGGAAAGTGAAAATGAAAGAAAGAAAATTTTTAAGATGAAAAATAGTGGTGGCCGAAATTGTTAGTAAGGAAATATGGTGAGAAAAATGCATATAAATAATATATGTTAGCTTAAAATAATAGTAGACTTGATAATTAATGTCTATGAATTTTTAGAGAATATTTGAAATTTCTTTGGGAATTTTTAAGAATATGTATAGTGTATGTATATAATAAAAGTTGTGATTTATAATGAATTAAGTGATTATTTTGATGAAAAATGATAATAAATAATAAATAATGAATAAATAAATTTTATTGGCATTTATTGGATTTATTGAAAATTTAATGTTAATATTTATATTGAAAATAATTGGGTTATTAGTTAATAATTGCATAAAAATGTTGAAAAAGATGAAATTTATATGAGATTAAATTATAGTCATTGAAAAAGAATTAAAAAGTCAACCGATAAATTTTTCGAAAATTAAAAAAATTTATAAAGTAATTATTACTGTGCCCTTAGAATTAGTCTGGCAGTAAAAACTAGTTCTGGATATAGTTGGCTAGCCATAGGAACACCATTTAACGCGGTGCAGGTCATGGTAACTTGCTTTGCTATGGGTAAGATCATTGATCTCCATAGTTTAAGTGTTAAAGTGAAAGTGAAAAGTGTAGTGCTCTGAGAATGGTTCCTTGGAAATTATTTCTCTTTTTAGTGGGGCCCGTGGGGTTCATATTCCGAGTATTCGGTCTGAGATTTTTTGCTGGGTTTATACTAGGGGCATAATGGAAATAAATTGATAAATAAGTGAAGAGACCATGAAAAGAAAGAAAGAAAGTGAAAAAGGATCAAAATGAAAGAAAAAGAAAGTTTAGGGGTAAAATGGTAATTTTTTTTCAAAAGTGTAAAAAGTAAGTAAATTAAGTGAAAATTGCTTAAATAAAGATAAAATAGTCAGATAATAGTTAAATTGTTGAGAAAATGAATTTTATTGTCATTAGGGACTAAAATGTAATTTTACTTATAAGTGACAATTTAAGTGTATAAAAATATAAAATGTTTCAATTGTTAGTTTAAAGAACAAAAATTAAGCTTATAAGACCGAAATTGTAATTATGCGTTTGTAATGAATAATATTATAGAATAAGTCAACATTAATGTTTTGAAATAATATTAAATGATTTTATAATTATATTCACATATATGTTAATATATAACAATAAACATGAAAATGTTAGGAAAAGTATCGATTATTAGTCACCACTGAGCATGTCGAGTGCTGAGTGTGTAGTTTTTACTGAGCGCCGATCAGCAGGAGCTGGAGCAGGAATACATTCTAAAGGACTTCTTTTAGGATGCTTTAATTGGTTAAATTTTTGGCATGTATATATATGTACAACTTTACTTGGATGTGTAATGTAAAACTGAAGTTATTTTAGTAAGCTGTTTTTGGGTTGTAAATGAAATGGAATGGATGACAGTATATGGATATAGTTGATATTATTAATTGTTGTGCCTCTGAGAGGCTGTGTGGTTTGTCTGTGTTTCAGGGGGCTAGTCCTATGTACAGCCGTTATATTGCAAAAATTTTATTAAATGCATAGTAATTTGGGACAGTTATAGGTCATCGACGATTTATTTTAAATAAGCTAAAGCATGCTAGTGAAGTATGGTAATATAAAGATTAAATTGGAAAAAAAAAATTTCGGTCTTCGGTACACCAGTACAATGTTAGGAGGGATAAGGGTGTTACAGTAACAGTAGAAAGTAAAAACAAGCAGAACTAGATAGTTAGTAGAGAATAAGAATAGTGAGTAAAACACATGAAAGAGACAATAAAAGGAAAAGCAACATTAATTTGAACAACAACAACAACAACAAAAGAATCAAAAAGTAATATCAGCCAGGATTAAATGGACAGTTTAAAATAATAATAACCTTATGCAAAATAAAGAATAATATGAAATTTATAAATTATTTAAATAAAATTTTATGTAGTTGTATCCACCACTAAACGACAAAATTGCTTAACGCGTGGTTGTTTGACTGCATGTAGGGACAGGTACTGAAGATGCAGGGATGAAGGTGCAGTTCGGCATGTGCATGTGGCGAGGATCAGAAAAGCAGTATAGGAAAATTATAAGTGAACTAAGGGTGTTACATAACCGAACTTCCATCGGTCAACAGCTGAGGTGCTTTTTTGCCACGTGTCATTGGACACGTCATTGAACACATGGCAGTGCTTGGTTTTCACATGATGGGTAAAAAAATTTTACTTCTTCTTTTTATTCTTGTCTTCTTTCCCCATTCTATCTTCTCCTCTCTCTCTCATTCTTCAATGCGAAATCCAATGAGATCTAGAGTCCGGCCAGGAGTAGGTCACCAATGTCCAGCTTGTTACGGAAGAGAAAGCGACATGTCTACCAAATGTCGCAATCGGAGCTGTTGATGATAGCGAGATCGAGGAGCTTAAGGCATATGGAGGCTTTATCATCGTTGATAGAGGGGCCAGGTCAAGATGAGGGTAGAGATTCTAGGATGGAAGGGAGGTGGGGCCACTGGATGAAGAGACAACTATCAAAAACATCATCAGTTGCATCATCAAATGCTTGCAAGTGTTCCGGTTTGAGATAGCTGCTGGGTGTACTGGCTGCGCCACTAGCTCCAGTGCATGTTTGCAGTACTGAACCTTTGCCTCACCTCAGTATAAGGGATACTCCAATTGTTAGCTCTCTCAACTTATTTCTCTATAGTGCTGCATTTTTTTAAGGATTATCTTTGTTAAATTTGGTGCTAACTTATATTACTTGGTAGTCTTTATCTGCACATTAATTAATTCTGTTCTACCTTTTTTGTTAGAATTTTAATTTTTCAATTTTTTTTTCATCACCAATCTGATTATGAAATAAAAAAGATCATTAGTAAAACTTATGACAGTAAGTAAATGCTTCACTCGAGTTGAAGTTTCTTTAGTCTAATGAATGTTAAATGTGAGATTCTCTTTGTTTCAATGACGTAAACATATCGAAATGATTTTTAATTTTTTGATTTTCAAGCTTGTTTTTTGTGGGCAAAATTTCATCACTCCCTCCCTTTTTCTCTCATTCTTGCTTTTCCTCTCTTCATACATACTTATGATTCTTGAATTGTGGGTTCACACCAAACCCTTTACATGTAAGGTATGTAATATGTTGGGAATTGGTTTTTCTGGCCCTGTATGCAAAATGACCACTTAACATAGTGTTGCTTGTAATTGTAATCAAAGAGGAAAAAGTGGAGACGGGAAGATATGCTAATAGTTTTATCCATAAAAGAATAGAACTATTCGAATCATAGAATATGATGGGTATTCACTGACCTGAAGAATGAGAGAGAGAGAGAGAGAGAGTGGATTTCGCAATGAAGAACAAGAGAGAGAGGAGAAGACTAAATCAAGAAACAAGAGAGAGGAAGAAAGAAAAAGTAAATTTTTTTTTACCTCACTTGCAAATCATGTGCTGCCATATGTTCAATGACGTGTCCAATGACACGTTGACATGTGGCAAAAAAAATACCTCAGCTGTTGACTGATGGATGTTCGGTCAACTTTGATAGAGTTAGATGGCAGAGGCATTTTTCTTCCATTTTCGTTACATGAGAGGGATAAATCTCCCAACTGAAATATTAGGAGTAAGGTTACACTTTTGGCCAAATATAAGAGGCAAAAATACACATTTGGCCTTTCTAAAACCTCTCTAAAGCCTAAACTTTACTGTCTTTGTATATAAAAGTTAAAAGTACACCGTGGGTGCAAACTTTTTTAGGCTAAATTGACCTTTATTGTTTTATTATCAGACTTAATTAACCTCTATTTTCATCAAATCAAAACTTACAAAAATTGTAATAAAATAAATAGAATTTAAATTATATATAATATCTATTTTTTCCTTTTTCCACATAATATTTTACTAAATTTACGTATTAAAATAAAACTAGTATGTAATTTTTACTATATATTTTTTAACTAATCTAATTGTTATTTTTTTTAATTCTATTACTAATGTTATTTTTTTCAAATATTTATAAAATTTTAATAACATGTAAAAAATAGTTAAAGTCAATTAAATTTCATGTAGACAAATAATGTGCATGTATTATTATTATTATTATTATTATTATTATGTGGGAAATGAGTTGGACCAAGTCATGAAGAGTTTGAGTACTACTACTACTACTACTAATAATATTAGTATTAGTAGTAGTAGTAGTAGTACTCAAACTCTTCATGACTTGGTCCAACTCATTTCCCACATAATAATAATAATAATAATAATAATAATAATAATAATAATAATAAAGAAGCTGGTCGAAGTATTAACGTGCAAAATCTTACGGATTATAAACGGGTCACATTGCCCCAAAACTTTTATTTTCTTTCTTTTTAGTCTTTTTTTTTTTCATTTAAAACTTCATTTTATCTTTCTTTATTCACTTATCAATTTATTTCCATCATTTTCATTCATTTCATGAATTATTTACCGATAATTCATTATTCTTGTTATTTTCACGACTTAATAATTATTCCGAAAAATTCATCGGTTGACTTTTTATTTCTTGTCATTGACATTAATTTAATTTCATATTAATTCATCACTTTTGCCATTTTTATACAATTATGCGTTAAAAATTCAATTATTTTTATTGTACATATTCACATACAAATTCCAATAAAATCTCAATCAATTTAATAAATTCCAATAAAATTTATTTATGCATTATTCATTATTTAGCATCATTTTCCGCTAACATAATCAATTATTCCTCATTATTTCATAATTTTCACTATAGACATAACCAATACATAGGCTTTAAAATTTCAAAATAAATTTCAATAATTCACTAAAAATTTAAGGGCACCATTTATGATTTATACAATTAATTTAGGCTAACATATATTATTTTCATGCAAATATTCCTTCATTTTCCACTACTACAATATTCGGCCATCACAAAATTCCACCTAAAACATTTTCTTTTTCCCTTTTAATCTTTCATTTCATCTTCTCTAAGGTTCAATTTCATTTACCCTAAATAAATTTCATAAATTAACAACTTTAAAAATTTTTAACCTAATTACATCAAAGGAATTTATTCACAAAAAAGAAAAATTAAGAGATTTTGTAGTCACTTACCTTTTCTTGCCTTTTATCTTCCTTAAACTTCCATTTTCGTACTTGAACCCATGAAAATTCCTTTTTCTTCATTTGATCCCACCATGGCTGGCCACTAATCCTTAAATATCCCTGTTTATTTGTCCTCAAATGCAAAATCCAAGCTCATAATCATAATCTACACCTCAAAATCTATGAAAAAACACTAAGAAATCAATTTAAATCATTAAGATTTTTAAGATCTAACTTACCCCTTTTTCTTGCTCAACTTAATTTCTCATCTTCCTTTGCTCAAATCACTTGATTGAGATCACTAGGGTGATCTAGAGAGCTGGAACTTCAATTTTTATGTTAGAGTTTAAGAGAGATCTTAAGTGAAAAATTGAAGAATTGAAAGGGAAATTTTTGGAATGGTGGTTCGGCCACCACATGAAGGGGAAGGGAGAGCTGGAAAATCTGGAGATTTCTCAGACTTTCTATCCTCTTATACCCTTCTTAATGGGCCCAAAAGAGGGCTTAAATAATGGGCTTAGCCCAATTTAAAATTAAGGTCCATTTATGTATTTTTAAAGTCCAATCCAATTTTTCTCTCTTTCTCACTTCAAATCACTTCAATTTTGATTCCATAATTCTTAAAACATTAAAAATAGGTAGTACACAAATTTTTGACTCAATCGGAGTCCGTTATTGGTTCGATTCAAACTTATCGATCTGATTCGATAATTGCCGGTGTCACCGAAAAATTCAATTCTCATCACCAAAATATTCTACATAAAAATTCATGCAGGCACTAAAAATCTGGCAATATTCGGAGTTCGTTTACTATTTTTAATTATTTATACAAAATCAAGTCACATTCTCTACAGGTAAATTGACTAGCTACCTTTTTCGTATTTTTGACTTTTAGAGGCCTATTTGACCTCAAATTCACTTCAAATTTCAACCATAGGCTCACCATGACTATTCCTTTCAAATGGTCCAATAAAAAATTTTTGACTTTCGGGTTTCCTTTCGGGCCCGGGAAATACTATTCACTGTCAGAAAATACTATTCACGATTGACCCGGTGTTGAGGCCATTACAATTCTCCTCTACTAAAAGAAATTTCGTCTTTAAAATTTACTAATATCATAGAGTAGATGATACCATTTTATTATTTTATCAAACTTTCATCTATATTTAATTGTTCCAAACATATCTTCGTCTATGGGACCTACTTATGTTTGAAGCTAACCAATCTTTATCAGTTTTCCTTTTTTTTAAACATATCATCCTGAATGTAGATTCCTTCATATCTTGAATCAAATTAAAGCTCGCTGACTTATTTGTACTCCATTAAGTCCATTATAAAAGATTCAACATTTTCTTTCTAACATTGTCTCTACAAGAATCAGATCTTACAATAAATAACCATTTTTTACAGTCCCATATACTTTACCATATTCCTTCTTTCAATATCGGAATTAGCCCCTCGGACTGATCATTAGTCAAGGATGAATCTTTAGGCCAACACTGAGATTATCACCAGTTTTTCTCTTTGATACTTAACAAATCCGTTGACAGATTATTTAATCATATTATTCCATTTCTAAACACATACCATTACAAGTCAGAGCAATTCTCAAATAGGTTTAATGTTCTGTGTCAATATATCAATATATCTAACATTTACTTATACCTGTCACAATACACTTCCAGTCTAGCTTTCAGAATTAAGCTTTTAATCCTGACACACCTAATGATGTCAGGCATTACTATCTCGATGAACTTCAGTAAGAATCTTTCGATTTACTCACAATAACTACTATATAAACATTCTCTTTCAGAATTATTGTCCTTACCTCCTGTACAAAATCAGTTTCACTTATTTTCCAGTTAGACACGCCCTATTTGGAGTCAAACTTAAGCTGGCTCTCACAACTTGAAAACCAATAATATTATCATTAACCATTTATACTTATTCTTTCTATTGATTCATCAATAGGGTTGGTATGCTGACAAATTTAATTGACATAACCATTATCTTACAATGGCCACATCAAAATTAGAATACAATCTTATTTCTTATCTCATTCTTAGGTTGTCCCCATGCTCATCATATCTCCTATCAGTTTCATCCTATCAAATGGGGCCTATACATATGATATAATGCATATTAGATGCCGTCAAGCAATATGAAATACCATGCAATGAATGTATAATTTCATGTATGCAAATAGAATACTGTCAAGTATCCTCATATAATGCAGATATCATAGCCCATCCCAGAGCTATGAGAAATACAATCAAATCCCCACTCCTAAAAGGAAAATAACTGACAGATATATATATATAGAGCATCTTAAACAACCTTAACTTATAACAATTTGCTCACTAGCATTCTTAAACCAAGGCAATCTGATCAAAGTATCTCCTTATCCCGTACAATTTATCTATATTCAAAATACAATTCCTTTTTATTTCTATCACACTCTTTATTTTGTGCTTCTTTTAACTGTTTTTCATCCATACAGATACTTAAACTCTCACATTTTCACTTAATATCAGTCAACTTTTCTTTTTCCTGCTTTGACTCTCATGAAATCTCAAGCAGCAATACTTTCATTCTCATTCATTACCATTTTTACCGTGCAGAATCAATCCTTTCACACTTAACAATCTCAGTCAAATGTTAACTCTTTCACTTTAACACAGATAGGGGAGTAAGTACTCTTCAATTTACCTAACACTTATCCACTTATAATTGGCATGTATATACAGATAACCTATCACTGAATCTTATCTCACTCCGATCTTAGAACCGCTTAAACCTTTGTTCTGATACCACAAAATGTCACACCCTTCTCGGAACAGTCCATTCCGAAACAAGACTTAGCTGAAAACGGTAAGTTTTTTTTTCACCGAATAATTCAAAACACTTGAAATACTTTTAAAATAATTCCAGAATCAAATAACAGTCTTATAAACAATTGAAACAAACACCAAACATCATAACAAAAACTTATACCATCCATTCATCCAAGACCATTAAAAAAATACATTCAAAATACAATTCAAGATTTTACCTTAATAGTCTAAGTATATACATGCCAAAGGCTTATACCAACTAACACAAAAATCTTCTCTTTCGATCAGGACCTTCAATGTACTGTACTCCCGCAACACTTCAGAACCTGCACGCAGTAAACACTACGTGTTGAGCATTAAATATGCCCAGTGGTGACTACTAATCCAAGAATTTCTCAAGAATAAGCATAATTTCGTAATTTATGCTACTGCTATTCTTATTTTATTAAGCATTTTCTTATATTTCAATTATCATTATTCATGTTATTAATTCGTATTTTGATAACCATTGTTCTTTTGTTTCTAAACTTTCAACTTTACTTTGTAGTATTTTCTTAGGTATATCGATATCAGATTTACTTTTACCTTTATATTAATGTTTACTATAACTTTTTATTTTTTATCAGTACTTTCACTTTATCTTCTAGCCATAGCAATTTAATTATCATTTCATTTAACGACGTGTATTGGTACTCGTGTCTTTGCTAGTACCAAAATAAACTACTTTTAATTCTTGATTTACCATTCAATTATTTGTTTTGTATTCTAATTATACTCCTCGCTATTTATTCTTTTATTTTTATTTTAACTTTTAATTAATAAATACATTACTATTTAAAGGCTTTTAAACTTTATTGCAAAGTGATATAGCTATTTCGGGACACTTTGCAGTCAAATTCTTTTTCCTTCTTTTATACATTTACTTATGTTCAAATATTTGTTTTAAAACTCATGCCTTTTACTTTTTATTTATCTTTCCTTTTTGGAAATACCTTACTTAAACATTAAGTTTCACTTAATGTCATCACTATCACCTTTTTAACTTTAAATAGAAAATTAATATTATTTTTTCAAGCTTGTCACTTTTTCATAATAATATTTGGTATAAGACCAATTAATTAAATTCATTTTTCTCATATAAAACAAAATACATTTTAAATCTCTTTTTCATTATAAAAGCTTAACTAAACATTGATCTAATATTTTATTCTTATATAACCTTTCTTTTTCTTTTCTTATTACTTACATTTTTCAGAAACCTTTACAGATTTATTTCAACTTTACATTTTCTTTCAAATAAAATATTTTTCATTATAACTTTTTATATTCAATTCAATTAAACAGTACTTATTTATTTATTTATTTTGATGTGTCCCTAGTGCAATATAACAGGTTTCTCATAAAGGATACTCGGGACTGGACCCGAAGGTCCCACTAAACAGATAGAGAAATGATCTCGAGAGATTAAATCTCACAGAGCAGAAATAAATACACTTTCACTTTCACTGAAGCTATAGAGATCAAAGATCCCACCCATAGCTAAGCAAGTCGCCATGACTTGTACCGCGATACAGAGGTGTCCCTATGGCTAGCAAATTATATCTAAAACAAGAATCATAATACCTGTCTACTAAGGGCAAACATAATCAGTCACATTTGTAAACATTTTTGAACATTTAAAATCTTTAATTTCTTTCTTTTATTCCTTTGTACATTATATTCTGAGCAAATACACTCTTTTAGTACTTTTGACTTTTCAATAACTTTCGTCTTTTCTTTCACTTTATCTTTTCAAGTCACTATTGTGAATTATTCGTTAATAATTCACTCAAATACTTGGACTTTTCAATCTTTTATACAAATTATGAATTCTCTTTTATTCTTTTTGTATAATTCTTTACGAATTATTTTCAATACTTTTAGGCTTGACGTTTTTACAATTTTTCCTTTTTCAGTCCAATTTTTCAATTATTCGATATGCCGGCTTTATTTCGTCGGCGAATTATTTTTATAATCATTTACTCTTTTAATACTCTTTCATTCACACCTTTATTTTTCTACTTTTTATGCAATTAGAAACTCTATTAATATCATTTATTATCTTCTACCTCGAAAATGTATAATTTGACTTTTTCTATCGAATTATTCATTTCAAATACATAATTACGATTTTTTCATTATAATCATTTATTTTCATATTTATTATATAATTTCTTCCATTATTAATCTTTTATTCTTATTTTATCATTTTCGGGTAAAATTATATTTTAGTCCCAATATCATGGAAACTTTATCTTTTAACACAGTTAGGTCTCCGAAATTACAATTTTGCCCTTGTTAACTATTTCTTACTTATTTTTACTCATTAGTCACCCATTCTGGCAAAATTATCATTTTGCCCCAAAACTTTTATTTTCTTTCGTTTTAGTCCTTTTTTTTCATTTAAAACTTCATTTTATCTTTCTTTATTCACATATCAATTTATTTCCATCATTTTCATTCATTTCATGAATTATTTACCGATAATTCATTATTCTTGTTATTTTCACGACTTAATAATTATTCCAAAAAATTCATCGGTTGACTTTTTATTTCTTGTCATTGACATTAATTTAATTTCATATTAATTCATCACTTTTGTCATTTTTATACAATTATGCATTAAAAATTATATTATTTTTATTGTACATATTCACATACAAATTCCAATAAAATCTCAATCAATTTAATAAATTTCAATAAATTTTATTTATGCATTATTCATTATTTAGCATCATTTTCCACTAACATAATCAATTATTCCTCATTATTTCACAATTTTCACTATAGACATAACCAAAACATAGGCTTTAAAATTTCAAAATAAATTCCAATAATTCACTAAAAATTCAAGGGCACCATTTATCATTTATACAATTAATTTAGGCTAACATATATTATTTTCATGCAAATATTCCTTCATTTTCCCTTAATACAATATGATGGAATATGACATGGTATCTACATGATAATCATGCAGCGAAAAAACAACAAAATTCGATCATACATGCCAAACAATTCCATAACAAGAATCGAAACGTGCAATTTATAAGGTTTTAAAATTTACAACTTTAGATGCACTTCAAGATTTGATTTTGATGATGACCAGCAACCAAGAAGGATATGTCAGCCTTAGATCTTCACCACCAATGCCAAAGGAACAGCCTTTACGCCACTCCGCTCTATATTCACACACACAATTGCAAGCAAAGCTTAAAGCCAAAATTGCTAGCTTTCTATTTAAGTATTGTTTAATGGCAATGGATTTAAGCTACAAGATTAGATCTTGCACTTCTTTTAGGTGCTATTGTTGCCCAAGAACACAAGAGAAAGAGGAAGAATCCTTTCTCCTTGTGAATTCGGCCAAGAGAAAAATGTGTGTGAGAGAGAGTGTTTTCACGCCACACACACACACTTTCTAGGATTTTCTTTTGTTTTCCAATATATATCATTTAATTTTATAAGTGATAATTCTGAAATCCACTACCTTAAGATAGTTAATTTAGCCTTAATCACTTCCTTAAAATAAGTAATATATATTGATTCAAACTCTTTTAAAATTCAAATTAATTTGAAATAAAACATAAGACATTTTAATCTAATAAATCACTTAATTAAAATTTATACATGTGCCGAAATTCCTTGATATTTATCTAGGAATTTCGGTCACTTTAATTTCCATTTAAGTGACTTAATTTGATTAAAATTCTTTTAGGCTTTAATACTCAATTAATTAAATTAATATAAGATAATTAATTAATTGAAATTAAACCTTGTGGGCTGAATTTCTCTCTCTCATGGATCAAGGTCCAATAGCAATTTTAATACCCATTACACACATTAATTTGACTTTAATTAAAAGCCCAAATTAATATCCAATACTTTATTTAAATATTTTAAGCCCAATACTTTGTGTGCAATCCTATAGGTCCATTTAATGTTGGCAATGAATTAATTCAAAGGCTATATATATTCTCTAGCAAGATATTATAACATTCCAAATTAAATAAAAATGCATATGGCATTTAGTGACCTAATGCAATTTTGCATAGTTCCTTACCCATAAATATCAAAATTAATATAAGGCATGAAACTAGTCATCCTTATATATATTAATTCCTTTCTTGATATTTCAGTAACATTGAACTCTCAGATAAATAATGATTATTCATTATTTCATCTCGGTATGGCCATACACTTCTCAGTTCACTGATCAAGTGGTCGATGATATTTTCTCTCTTATTAAGAGGGGTAATCCATTCACTTCTCTCATACTCTCTAACATGAATCAATGCATACCCAAGCATACCCATACTTGTCACTCTGTTACGAGCACGTTAGGTGTATGTCAAAGTATACACTAATTCATAAAGAGTTTCATAGAGATTTTAGGTCTAATAACTCCGATACAAAACTTGCATATAAGGAACACTTATGACTTATACCATGTAGTGTCCTCATGAACGGATCAAATCCAAATACCATGTTCTAAACATGTATCTATGATCTCTGATTGACACTCTTGTCCTTATGATTCGTAAAACAGAATTTAACTTATCAGAGAGAGCATACTAGTCTTAATTCATTGTTATTCCCATAACAATGACTGACTAGGGATATTTAGAATGAAGTCTCATTTATTTTAAGGTCTTACAACCATGTGCCTCACACATGATAACTTAAATTGCAACAACATTCTTGGATAGTTCTATCAATTGATATGCACAGGAATACAATAGATAAAATAAATGCCTCATTTTATTAACTAAAGTGTTTTATTACAATGTATTGGGGCTAGGGCTTACACTAACATTCTCCCACTAGCACTAGTCCCAATTGGGCATAGCCCTAAGACCAAACGCTCTCAAATGAGCTTTGTACAGATTTGGACGTAACTGTTTCGTCAAAGGATCTGCTACATTGTCTTCACTTGCTATCTTGCTAACCTTGATGTCCTCACGATCAATGATCTCTCTGATCAGATGGTACCTCCTGAGTATGTGTTTGGATTTCTGGTGTGATCGGGGCTCCTTGGCCTGTGCGATGGCCCTGTTGTTGTCACAAAAAATTTCTAATGGATCTAGGATGCTTGGGACCACTCCTAATCCAGAAATAAAATTTCTAATCCAAACAGCCTCTTTTGCAGCCTCACTTGCTGCAATACACTCAGATTCTGTAGTTGAGTCGGCAACGATCTTTTGCTTCGAGCTTCTCCAGCTGATAGCACCACCGTTCAAAACAAAAACAAACCCAGATTGCGATCTTGAGTCCTGAGTACTGGTTTGAAAAGCAGCATCGGCTAACCTTGTATGACGAGCTCTTTTTGACCACCATACACCAAGAAGTGATCCTTAGTCCTTCGCAGGTACTTTAGAATCCCTTTTACAGCAGACCAGTGGTTCTCACCAGGGTCTTGCTGAAACCTACTGGTTATACTCAATGCATGAGCAACATATAACCTAGTACATAACATAACGTACATGATAGATCCAATAGCAAATGCATATGGGATTCTATTCATGTTGTCCCTTTTCTCTTTGGTTTTAGGGCACTATTCTTTAGTTAAAGGAACTCCCAAAGCCAAAGGTATGTACCTTTTCTTTGAGTCTCACATACTAAACTGCTTTAGTACTTTGTTTATGTACTTTTCTTGACTTAATCCCAAAAGCCGATTCGATCTATCTCTATAGATTAGAATACCAAGTATTGTCTCGACTTCACCTAAGTCTTTCATTGAGAAATATTTTCCCAACCATTGCTTAACCTTTTGCAATGTTGGAATGTCATTCCCAATGAGAAGGATGTCATCCACATATAGGACCAGAAATACTACTATGCTCCTACTAACCTTCTTGTACACACAAGGCTCATCTTCGTTCTTGATGAAGTCAAATTCTTTGACAGCCTCATCAAAACGAAGATTCCAACTTCGGGATGCTTGCTTCAATCCATAAATGGATTTTTAAAGCTTGCAAATCTTCTTAGGATGCTTGGGATTGACAAAACCCTCAGGCTGTGTCATATACACATCCTCAAGTAAATTTTCGTTGAGGAAAGCAGTTTTGACATCCATTTGCCATATCTCATAATCATGATATGCAGCTATGGAAAGTAAGATCCTAATGGATTTGAGCATGGATACTGGCGAAAATGTCTCATTATAGTCTACACCATGAGTTTGTCGAAAGCCTTTTGCTACTAGTCTACCTTTGTAGCTCTTATCAGCTTTGAGTTTTAATAGCCACTTGCATTCAATTACCTTAGCACCTTCCGGTGGATCAACTAAGGTCCAAACCTGGTTATCGTACATTGATTGCATCTCGAATTTCATGGCTTCAAGCCAATTTTTTGAGTCTGGGCTCTCAATAGCTTCTCGGTGGGTAGTAGGATCCTCACGATACTCAATAGTGTCACTTTCAGTGATTAGAAATCCATATCTCTCAATCACCTGACGTACCCTACTGGACCTTCTAGGTTCTTGTGTAATGGATTCTTGTTCCACAACTTGTTGTGAACTTGATCCCATTTCCAACTCATCCTCTATAGGAGTTTGTGGCGCTTGATTTTCTCCAAGTTTTACTTTACTTCCATTGTCTTTCTTGAAAAGGAATTCCTTTTCCAAGAAAACAGCTTTGCGAGCAACAAATATTTTGTTCTCGGCTTGTGAGTAAAAGTAGTATCCCTTTGTTTCTTTAGGATAACCCACAAATAAGCAGACAGTGGATTTGGACTCTAGTTTATCAGATGTTAATTTCTTAACATGAGCTTCACAGCCCCAAATCCTGAGAAATGACATATTAGGTTCTTTTTCAGTCCATACTTCGTATGGTGTCTTCTCAACTGCTTTAGTTAGAGTATGGTTTTAGTAGAAATGCAGCAGTTTCTAATGCATAACTCAAAAAAGAGATAGGAAGATTAGCTTGACTCATCATAGATCGAACCATGTCCAACAGAGTTCGATTTCTCCTTTCGGACACACCATTCCATTGTGGTGTTCCAGGAGGAGTGAGCTGTGAAATAATACCACACTCTCTCAAATGACTTTCAAACTCTTGACTTAAGTATTCGCTACCTCGATCTGATCGAATGGCTTTTATACTTTTGCCAAGTTGGTTTTCTACTTCGTTTTTAAACTCTTTGAATCTCTTAAAAGTTTCAGACTTGTACTTCATTAGATAGATGTAGCCATATCTACTGAAGTCATCTGTAAACGTCACGAAGTAGCTAAAACCACCTCTAGCTTATGTACTTAATGGTCCATATACATCGGTATGTATTAGTTCCAATAAGCCATTAGTCCTCTCACCTTTCTTGTTAAAAGGACTTTTTGTCATTTTTCCATGCAAACATGGCTCGCATGTATCATAAGACTCTAAGTCGAATGACCCAAGCACTCCAGTTTTATGGAGTCTTGAAATGCTTTTTTTATTTGTATGCCCTAAACGACAATGCCAGAAGTAAGTAGGGTTCAATTCGTTTGTTTTAACCCTCTTTGTATTAATGTTGTATATGAACTCTTTGTTTTGTAGATCAAGGATATAAAGGCCATTTTGTAACATGGCATTGCCATATGAAATGCCTTGGCGATAAATATGAGAATTGTCATTTTTAATAACAAAATCAAATTCATCCAAATCCAAACATGAAACTGAAATAATGTTTCTGCTCATAGCAGGCACATAATAACAATTTTTCAAAACTAAACAAAGTCCGAAAGGTAAAGTGAGTTGATAGTCGCCTATCTCCATAGCAGCAACTCGTGCTCCATTCCCCACACGGAGGTTCACTTCATTCTTCCCAAGTAACCGCCTATTTCTTAGCCCTTGCACATTTGAAAAAATGTGAGAACCACAACCGGTATCCAATACCCAAGTGGTAGAAATAGAAAGGTTAATTTCAACAACAAAAATACCAGAACTGGATGCCTAGGCTTCATTCTTCTTTTGTTCTTCCTTGAAGAGAGTGCAATTCTTCCTCCAATGCCCTATTTTGTTGCAGTAGAAGCAAGTACTCTCACTCTCTTTGAGCTTCTGCGCCTTGGGCTTGGATTGGGCCTGAGGTGCACTCCCAATTGACTTGAATCGAGCCAGGTCATTCTTGGGTTTTGCCTTTCCCTTTCCCTTAGCGGGTCCCTTCTTAATGCCCCCTTGAACCATCAGTACGGAATTGGTCTTTCGAATGTTCTCTTCAGCATTCTTAAGCATCCCATAAAGCTCAGTGACTGACTTGTTCATTGCATGCATGTTATAATTCATCACAAATGGATCATAATCATCAGTCAATGATCCTAATATCAAGTCAGTGGCCATTTCCTTTGGGACTAGTACCTCAAGCTTCTCAAGAGTATCAAGATACCCTTTCATCTTGAGTACATGAGTACTAACAGGAGTACTTGCAGCCATCTTACAAGAAATTAAGGCTTTTGTTGTCACGAACCTCTCGTGATGAGCTTGCTCTTGGAACATCTCCTTGAGGTGCACCATGATCGCATAAGCCTCTTGGTCCATGAATTGCTTTTGCAAGTCAGGCACCATCGTGGCCAGCATCAGATAGGTCACATCATTGGAGTCACACTTCTTGGTCTCAAAAGTTTCCTTTTGAACTGCAGAGGCGTTCCTGCCAGGTTCTTCAGGCAAGGATGCATCCAAAACATACGACTTTTTCTCTTGCTTAAGAACTATTCTTAAGTTTTGAGACCATTCTATAAAATTAGAGCCATTCAATTTGTCCTTTTCAAAGACCAATCGCAATGAGAAATTGTTGTTTGAAGATGCCATTTTCAATCTACAATAAAATTTAACAAGATTAAATGAGGTCTTATTTATAATATCACAAACCGAATTAATATCCCTTTAAATAATTCACGTTAGTGATTTAATGTGGGCCAAGATTCACTTTTCACAATAACTTATTAGTCAAGCTGAGCTTGTACACCTAACAAGTTAAGTTACTTAGGTAGGAAAACTCCAATCATGTCTCGTACATGACTCTTGGATCAAATGGGCTAACATTTTAAGATGTTATAGCACAAACCTATTTATTAGTTGCCTAGGTCCGGGCATCCCTTTCCATGTTAAGTCCAACCTACATTCACAACTCATGCCTCACAAAAATAATCGGGCGCATCTAGGACTTCTAGTCTATGTGACCGATGATCGATGCCTTGACATGTTTCGAATTAGGAAGGCAACTTTGTGACTTACTATTTTTAGGGATTCATTTTATTACGGCTTATATGACATACGCTTTGTCATCCATTCATAGCATGCATATATATATAATTGCATAAAGTAAAGTGTGACAAACATGGGCCCAAAAACCTACAACTAAGATTCTATACTATTATATAAGAATCTTCGAGTCGGGCTTCTCTACTCCGGTGGGCTTCGTCTTGATTTACAAAGTCTTCAAGTAAATTATTTTCTAAGAAATAAATGAAAATTTTACAATAAAACATAATGGCTCGCAGGCCATATTTAATTACAAAAACCTAGGGCCCATGAAGGCACCATGCATATCCATTCATCACACCAAACAAGCAAATAAATATACATAACATTTATGGATCAAACAAAGTCCAATTTTAATTAATTTAGCCAAGTCCATTAATGGAAATTGTGTACTTGAACCTTTAAGAGAAGATCCCATGATGGGCCTGGGCCAAAGCCCAATGGACTAAATCCTCTTATTGAATAAGTTCTCTTAAAGGCCCAAAACACAAACTAGTTAGAGTTGTGCCATAAATCAACTCTAGTATAATTTTCAATTTTGCCATTTTTAATTTTATGTCATACAGCCCATAAACATTAAAAATACATATAATATGTACCAACATGAATTAAAACATAATATCATGAAGAACATATATATAATACACGGCATTCATACAAAAACAAACAAACAACAATGAAAGTAGTTGTTTAATGCTTATATGATGCCACAAAAATGCACAAACACTTAAATCAATTTTATGAGTCATTTAATAATTTAAATAAGGTCATAAATATTGAGTTAATGTTCTGTACCATTTTTATCTAAATGTGTTTTTACCATTTTAATCAAAATAAAGTAAACAATGTTGATTAAACATGTAACAAACACAAACTGGTCATAGCTTTAAGTGATTTTAAAATTAATCAATTAAATTGTCATGGACCATAATTAAAACCAAATTTAAAATATGTCCAGACCTGATATTTAGTCTTTAAAAATCACTTACAAACATGCCAAAATCGTTTTTACATTTAATTTTGAAAACTAGTTGTTAAACTAGAACTTAATATGCCAACTAGCACCTAGTTTCAATATTAACATGTACCATCAGGTATTATCAATTAAATCCGACCATTAACAGCTCTAAGAACATCTTAGGACAGTATATTAACATGTCATATTAATTATAATACCTACCTAATCATTTAAAATCGTTTTTTCACCAAAACAATGTAAAAAAACTCAAAACAAAAAATTTCAGCATTGCATGTTTTTATAATAACGATTTTTGATTAATTATTTCATGCATATAAAGCACTAAAATAAGCATAATTAGGCTCTGATACCACTGATGGAATATGACATGGTATGTACATGATAATCATGCAGCGAAAAAATAACAAAATTCGATCATACATGCCAAACAATTCCATAACAAGAATCGAAACATGCAATTTTAGAACTTACAACTTTATATGCACTTAAAGATTTGATTTTGATGATGACCAGCAACCAAGAAGGATATGTCAGCCTTAGATCTTCACCACCAATGCCAAAGAAACAGCCTTTACGCCACTCCTCTCTATGTTCACACACACAATTGCAAACAAAGCTTAAAATCGAGATTGGTAGCTTTCTATTTAAGTATTGTGTAATGGCAATGGATTGAAGCTACAAGATTTGATCTTGCACTTCTTTTAGGTGCTATTGCTGCCCAAGAACACAAAAGAATGAGGAATAATCCTTTCTCCTTGTGAATTTGGCCAAGAGAAAAATGTGTGAGAGAGAGAGTGTTTTCACGCCACACACACACACACTTTCTAGGGTTTTCTTTTGTTTTCCAGTATATATCATTTAATTTTGTAAGTAATAATTCTGAAATCCACTACCTTAAGATAGTTAATTTAGCCTTAATCACTTCCTTAAAATAAGTAATATATATTTATTCAAACTCTTTTAAAATTCAAATTAATTTGAAATAAAACATAAGACATTTTAATCTAATAAATCACTTAATTAAAATTTATACATGTGCCGAAATTCCTTGATATTTATCTAGGAATTTCGGTCACTTCAATTTCCATTTAAGTGACTTAATTTGATTAAAATTCTTTTAGGCTTTAATACTCAATTAATTAAATTAATACAAGATAATTAATTAATTGAAATTAAACCTTATGGGCTGAATTTCTCTCTCATGGACCAAGGTCCAATAGCAATTTTAATACCCATTACACACATTAATTTAACTTTAATTAAAAGCCCAAATTAATATCCAATACTTTATTTAAATATTTTAAGCCCAATGCTTTGTGTGCTATTCTATAGGTCAATTTAATGTTGACAATGAATTAATGAATTAATTCAAAGGCTATATATATTCTCTAGCAAGATATTACAACATTCCAAATTAAATGAAAATACATATGACATTTAGTGACCTAATGCAATTTTACATAGTCCCTTACCCATAAATATCAGAATTAATATAAGGCATGAAACTAGTCATCCTTATATATATTAATTCCTTTCTTGATATTCCAGTGACACTGAACTCTCAGATAAATAATGATTATTCATTATTTCATCTCGATATGGCTATACACTTCTCAGTTCACTGATCAAGTGGCCGATGATATTTTCTTTCTTATTGAGAGTGGTAATCCCTTCACTTCTCTCATGCTCTCTAACATGAATCAATGCATACCCAAGTATACCCGTACTTGTCACTCTGTTATGAGCACGTTAGGTGTATGTCAAAGTACACACTAATTCATAAAGAGTTTCATAGAGATTTTAGATCTAAGAACTCCGATACAAAACTTGCATATGAGGAACACTTATGACTTATACTATGTAGTGTTCTCATGAACGGATCGAATCCAGATACCATATTCTAAACATGTATCTATGATCTCTGATTGACACTCTTGTCCTTATGATCCGCAAGATAGAACTCAACTTATCAGAGAGAGCATACTAGTCTTAATTCATTGTTATTCCCATAACAATAACTGACTAGGGATATTTATAATGAAGTCTCATTTGTTTCAAGGTCTTACAACCATGTGCCTCACACATGATAACTTAAACTGATCCAATATTCTTGGATAGTTCTATCAATTGATATGCACAGGAATACAATAGATAAAACAAATGCCTCATTTTATTAACTAAAGTGTTTTATTACAATGTATTGGGGTTAGGGCTTACACTAACACAATATTCGGCCATCACAAAATTCCACCTAAAACATTTTCTTTTTCCACTTTAATCTTTCATTTCATCTTCTCTAATGTTCAATTTCATTTACCCTAAACAAATTTCATAAATTAACCACTTTAAAAATTTTTAACCTAATTACATCAAAGGAATTTCTTCACAAAAAAGGGAAATTAATAGAATTTGTAGTCACTTACCTTTTTCTTGCCTTTTATCTTCCTTAAACTTCCATTTTCATGCTTGAACCCATAAAAATTCCTTTCTCTTCATTTGATCCCACCATGGCCGGCCACTAATCCTTAAATATCCCTGTTTATTTGTCCTCAAATGCAAAATTCAAGCTCATAATCATAATCTACACCTCAAAATCTATGGAAAAACACTAAGAAATCAATTTAAATCATTAAGATTTATAAGATCCAACTTACCCCTTTTTCTTTCTCAACTTGATTTCTTGTCTACGTTTGCTCAAATCACTTGATTGAGATCACTAGGGTGATCTAGAGAGCTGGAACTTCAATTTTTATGTTGGAGTTCAAGAGAGATCTTAAGTGAAAAATTGAAGAATTAAAAGGGAAATCTTTGGAATGGTGGTTCGGCCACCACATGAAGGGGAAGGGAGAGCTGAAAAATCTGGAGAATTCTCAGACTTTCTAGCCTCTTATACCCTTCTTAATGGGCCCAAAAGAGGGCTTAAATAATGGGCTTAGCCCAATTTAAAATTAAGGCCCATTTATGCCTTTTTAAAGCCCAATCCAATTTCTCTCTCTTACTCACTTCAATTTTAATTCCATAATTATTAAAACATCAAAAATAGGTAGTACACAAATTTTTGGCTCAATCGGAGTCTGTTATCGGTCCGATTCAAACTTATCGATTCAATTCGACAACTACCAGTGTCACCGAAAAATTCAATTTTCATCATCAAAATATTCTACATAAAAATTTATGTAGGTACGCAAAATCTATCAATATTTGGAGTTCGTTTACTATTTTTAATTATTTATACAAAATCAAGTCCCCTTCTCTACCAGGGAAATTGACTCGCTACCTTTTTCATATTTTTGACTTTTAGAGGCTCATTTGACCTCAAATTCACTTCAAATTTCAACCATAGGCTCACAATTACTATTCATTTCAAATGGTCCAATAAAATATTTTTGACTTTCGGATGTCCTTTAAGGCCCGAAAAATACTATTTACTGCCGGAAAGTACTATTTACGGCTGACCCGGTGTTGAGGCCATTACAACACATACAAACAAAAAATAAAATTTCGAAAATAGCATAAAAAATGCACGAAAATAATATATATATATATATATATATATATATATATATATATATATATATATATATATATATATATATATATATATATATATATATATATATATATATATGTTCATGCTACCTAATTAGATCTATCAATTTCATATAAATTATAAATATAAAATTAAAATGTGTCAGAATGCAAAAAACGAAGCTCTGACACCAATGTTAGGAATATATGCACTAAAAAACAGCATAAATCATATATTACGGGTAAACTCATTTATCTTTTGTAGCGCAAAACCCTTTGACTCGAGCGGAAGAGAAAAACCTTTACTTTCACGTCACTAGCACATGCTTTCAACTATGAGCATGTATTCCCAGATGAAAGCGACTATTCCCCAATCTAAATGGGCCTTGGAGAGAGAGATATTATTTTGTGTAAGGAGAGAATATTGTGTGTAGAGAGTATTAATTGTGTAACCTCTCGTATGTTAACTAACAGTCTATTTATAGAGGTAATTGAAGAGTTAAAATCATAATTTAACTCCTATCCCGATCTTTAATTAGAAATCAATTATTTTAACCTAAATAGGATAATTAATGTAGAATTATGGACGCACCCAAACTCTATTGATACTTAATATGTATTAATAAAATTTTAGGGAGCTAATGCAACGCAATAATAGCATAAATTAAATAAATTTATGAATCTAAAGATTAAATTTATTGATTCTTAATTATATTTTAAATCATTGTTTGTTAGAGGTTTTTAAAATAATAATTTTAATTCTAGTTTAAGCACGTCCTTAATTTGCTATTATAATATATCATGGCTTTAGACTATTTATTTTTCTGAATATAATCATATTTTAGGATAATGATACTAATGTGTAATATAATCATTTGCATAATAATTTTTCTTTTATGTGACAACATATATATTATTAAGCAATGCCATGGATCCAATCCAAAAAAGCAATTTTATGTAAATTACTTTTATTTATTAGTTTTTAGAGTGCTTGTTTCTTTGAAGTAGGGCTAAATGGTGTAATAATGCACGTCTTTTATAGCAAAAATGTTAACTGAGCAAATGACACCAAATGGTAATTAATCAATAAGTGAATGCCACGTTTTCTTTATTTAGAGACAAATTTATAAATTAATCAATATATTAGAGGATAAAATGTTGTTGTTGGTTAATAAATTTATAAATTAAAGTATTAAATTGAGTTTTCAGAAATGTTAATAAATAAAAAAAAATAAATAAATTAAGGCTTCTGAAAATAGCGTGATGGCTTAATTCGAAAAGATTTAGGCCTTAGTGGGAAATAAATGGATGATTGAAGGAGTGGCGCCATCAATTATTGTAAAAAAGAAAAGCCCATCAATTGTCACACTAACATTTCCAAATTTGCTCAAGAAGTTACAAAAATAAATACATTGCATTTTGGGTCACCGACAAACAAATCAACGCTAACGTGGACGAACAATTTGACTTGAAACATTTATATATAAAAAGATAAATAGATTTTTTTTTATTTTTGTAACATAGGGATGACTCATCCTATTGTAGCTTGGGAGATACCGCGTTATCACAACTATATGGTCACCAAGTAGTCTCTATATAGATTAATAGATTAAAGAAGTTATATACAATGGTGGCCGAGGGGACTTTAAAAATTATACTTGTAATATATTTGATAATTTTATGCATATAGATAAAGAGTATATTTCAGAGGTTTAAAACTTTAAAAAATTAAAATTATTCTTATTCCGACTCCTAAAAGTTCATTTAATTTTAATTAGAAATATTAAAATCACACTCTAATTTTAATTAGAAATTAAAGATATGTATTTATCATTTAACAAATAATTCATAAACTAATAATTTATTTGACAGGATAAAATTAATTTGTGATTATTAAAAAATTAATTAATCTTATATGTTTCATAATTTTGATGGCATTTTGTTTGTTTTAAAACCATTAAATGTTCAATTTGACTAGGGGTGAGCAAATTTTGATTCAAACTAAAAAATCGAACCAAATAATTCGGTTATTCTATAGATTTGATTTGGTTCGGTTGATTAAAATCTTAAAAATTCGATTCTCGATGATTTTAGTTTGGTTATTGAACCGAACCAACCGTTGTACATCCCTAAATTTGACCTTCGAATAAAAAAATAATCAAATTTTACGTATTACAGCGGGCGGAGGGAATAAATCAGCCAATTTTATTTCCTTCAAACCACAATACAAAAGTGTGCATTGCAAAATGATTTTACTTTACATATAATTCAAAAAAGAAGTTTATTTTCTATTATTTCAATTTACCATTTCTCACATTTAAAGTGAAGAAGAATTAGATAAAAATGATAATCGATCCACTAGCATACTTTAATTTTTTATTTTATCCCAAAAAAGCATGATAGTTTCTTTTTCTTTCATTAGGATCAACATAGTTTATATGTATGGCTGGCCGGCTTAATTCAGTCAAAGTAACACTACCATATATTTATTGCATCTATTGAAATACATATTTTTAGTATAGGATGTAAAATTATTAATTTAAACAAAATTGTAATATAAAAAAATATTTTGTATCAAAATATTCAAATTGTTATAATAATTTAAGACAAGAAAAACATGCAGGTCATAAATGGCTAGAATCAAGTTTTATGACGTTATTTTTTTATCTTCTTAAATTTTCTTATTAAAAATAAAAAAAATTATACATGTATAAATTTTAAAATTATTTTTATATTTACATTATATAAAAAGTTAAATTTTATAAAAATATTAAATGACCCAAACGGGTCATGATTGAAATGAATCGGTCCAAACAGATTACATAATGAATCGGATAGGGTTGGATCATTTGACAGGGCATATGGGTTAGGTTAATCGGACCGGTAAAATTTTGATAGATTTAATTTTATAATTAATTTTGAGTTTTTATGCATTTTAACTTGGTATGCATTTTGCATCATTCATATGAAAAACTTATATTTTTTTAAATTTTGTTTTCCAAATTTATTGCATACTATGAGTTTTTATCGCTTTTTTTACATTGAACTTTGCATTCTACAATCAAAGAAAAATAGAGATGCCAAAAAAAAAAAAAAAAGAGTTGTTGACAATAAAATGCAGTAAAATGAAAATTAAGTTTTTATATAAATTAGTAATAATAGTAATTACATCTTGACATTAACTATTAATTAGAAGCATTAATTAAGCTAACTAATACGACTTTAAATATACTAATAAAGTTAGATGTAATTAAGGATCTAATATGTGGATTTATTCAATCCAAATTTGATTAAACAAGAAGTAACACAAATAACTTAAAATAAAATTTTGTGTATATATTTAACACAAATTTAAATTAATCAAACAAATAAATTTTAAATATCGAATAGTTTATAAGAAAATATAATTAATGTTGACGTAGTCGGGTTAAAGTTGGAATTTTTGTTCAAAAGATTGATGAGTAATTTATCCAATAGCCAAGATGGGTCGGAAATATGCCATCATATCTTGTTTTCTGGGACTTAATCATGATACATTAATTAGAATTAAATCTTTCCTTTCTTATCTAGAATTAGTGGACGAATCAAACTATGTACTTTTCTCCCATTTTTGACTTTAGTATACATAGGAAGAGTTGATCCAATTATTAAAATTACCAATTGCATTCTTTGGAGTAAAGATACTTTACAAATCTAAAGTCTTACATCACATAATTAATGAAATCATTATAATTTCTAAGCTAAGAAAAAAAATATGTTTTATGTTGAAATTGGCTCTAAGTGCATAATCTTGTAGGTTCTAGCAGGGCAGCTTACCCAACTCGTATCTTTGAGGTTTATTTCCCAGAAAATTCTTGCTTAAATTTTATCAACAATTTTTCTTTTAAATTACTGAGAGTAAAAGAAAATTAATAACTAATTCTCCACTTCTTTTTCAATTTATTTATTTTACATATCAATCTTTTTATTAGTTTGGTTCGTGATTTTTTTTTGTTAGCTGCATCAGTTATATAAATATATATACCCTAATATGCACGAGAATATTTTCTTCTCACTTCCTTGGTCTGGTTTTCTTCAATGCAAATAGAATATCAGGTGATAATTACTAATGTTGTCCGTAATGGTTTTTAGTATAGAAAGCAGAGTTATTTTTGGAATAAAAAATTATATTGGGATATAGAGAATAAAATTCAAACATCATCATTGAAATAAACTCCGAAAGTGAATGTCCCTAATAGAAGACCATTAGAATTTTAAACCCATAAGGAGATGCCATTATTATACTGGCTTCAAAAGATTGTCCGAGTTGCCATGTGCATCGGATTTTATACAAAGAAAATTGTAAATTTCACAGATGGCATATACCACTTAGTGGGTGTAATTTGAGCAATAATTGTAGACGAGGAATATACATAAAGGAAAAATGGCAATGAAATCAAATGTTATTGGTCCTGGTGGAGTGGTGGGGTGCAGCTCAGATTATTTTAAATGAGATTTTAGATTTAATAGTTATGTCATGTATAGAGCATATACTATTAAAGAAATTATTTTTAGTTATGAATTTGACAGTATCTAATTCTGAATTAAACAGTTTATTTAATTTAAAAAACTGAGTTAAGTTGAGATAACGAAGGATTAGAGAAAAAAAGAAGAAGGAATAATGATACTCTATTCGTTATTTTTTATGTGTCACTTTTAAATATAATCTAATTTTTTTATCTGTTACTTTTAAATTTTTGATAAATTTAATTTATTCTTTAATAAAATTACAACAAAATAACTTTGATAATTTGATATTAATTACGTAATTTAATATTAAATTTAAACTTATTTATTATTTTTTAATACTAGTAAAAATAATAAAAGTGACGGATAAAAAAAATAGAGGGAGTATTATTATGGAAAATATCGAATTCGGATATTACAAATTCTGTGGTCACTTTGCTTGGGAACAAAGTGAATGCATGTCCACAATCAATTGAATGCAATTACACCACTTGATGAGGATTCGAGGAATCTGAACTTTTATTTATTTTCTGATTGAAAATGATTTGAGATAACAAAAATAATTTATTGTTTGATTGGAGAAAAAGAACAATCATCATGATTCATTAGCAAGAATAATCGACCTTTGATTAATAGCTATAATTATATCGATCCGTTAATAATTAATAGCACCAAAGCAAATTATAACTCAATTTTATTCTTTAAAAAGAAAATTAAATAAATTTTAAAAGAGACCATTCTCACAATTCAATTCTAAAGGGAAAGACTGTTTGAAAAAAGTAGGATCAACAATATAAGGTAGAAGATGAAGTTGTTTTCACATTTAATTTTCAAGTCCACGGTATTAATGGTACTATTCAACTAATGATTTAATGCAACTTTACCAAACAATTCCTTAGTAATTTTCATGTATCTAATCATTTTCTTGAATTGGTTGATTTTGAAAGTTTGGTTGTATGATCAGAATTAGAATTGAACAAGTTGTTAGTGATTATGTCCACAGAAGCTTCTGCTTGAGAAGTAGTGGTCATGTCCCCATCTCATACCCCTTGACTTGCAAAAAGCTCTTCTATTGTTTCTCTTCTCCTTCCTTCACTCATCATTTTATTTTTTGCCGCCCATTGCTACGTTTCTGTATTCCTTTCACATTTTTTTTAACTTTTAATTTGATTAAAATTAACATTGAAAAACTTTTAAAATATGATATGAATGAAAAATCTAAATAATTTGAATTCATTTTCAATTGTCAATCCTAAGTTTTTATTGTTAGAATATAATTTAAGGCAAAGGCGGATCCACTTCTGAAGGACTTCACTGGTTTACCTAAAATATAAAAGTTATCTGCAATTTTTTTTAATTGGATTTCTTAATTTTTTTTTTTGATTTACCACTCTAAACACAAATAAAAATTAGAGATGGAAAAAAAAAATTGGAAAAAAGTTAAATCAATTGTTAAAATTGAATCCAAATCGGTCCATTGGATAAAAAAAATCATTAAATTGGTGGTCGAGTTCAAATTGTTCTAGACAGTTAATACCCACGTCAACTTTAATTTCTAAAAATTATAACCAATGGACTTAAAGTTAGATTTGATTTTTGGAAAACAGGATATATATATATATATATATATATATATATATATATATATATATATATATATATATATATATATATATATATATATTATTGTAATAATTTTTATGTTTTTAATTAAAATTTACCATTTTATTATATTTATTATAAATATGAGTATATTTTATGCATTAATTGTTAAAAATCATCTGCTTGTTAATATTTATGAGTGATAAATTAATGTCGAATTATATTTTTTATTGTCATTTTTTTGTTGTATTGATATGGAATTGTAATAAATTATATTTTTATTTCTAACTTTATGTCAAATTTGTATTATAATTCATAATTATTTTATGTTGATAAAAATTCACGTATGTATTAGAAATTTGTATTAATTAGACCAATTTCCTTATTATAATACTTCATCTGTTGTCTTTTATATGTCACTTTTGAAAAAATCAAAATTTTATTTATTTGTCATTTTTAGATTTTTAATATAATTTAATTTTTTTTCTAATTCAATTTTCTTTTTCAATATAAAAATTAATTTGTTTAGAACCAATTATTTTTGATGATTTAGTCAAAATTATGCAATTTAATACTAAATTTAGATATAATTAATAGTTTTTAATTTTTATGAAAATAATAAAAATGACTAATAAAGCAAACGGATGGAGTAAATAAATTTCATATGTTGGAAATCCAAAAGCATCAATGGGTTTTTACTTATCATGAAGAGGCAACAAGCATGCTATCCGAATTAATTATGTGCATGATCACCGGATTTATATCATATTACATGTAAAAGTAATAAATTTTATTTTCATAATAATAATTTAATTTAATATTTTTATACAAAAAAATCACTTTAATCAATTTCAAGTGAATAGAAAAGCCTAATTTGTGTACCAATTAGCTGCTTCTGCAGACATGTCATCTCAAATAATGCCACATCAGCAAGGCATAAGGCACCTGTGCCATGTCATCTAACATGTGGACCTGTCAAATGATTATCTTGCCACGTCAGCATGTCCACGTGGCATCGACAGTACCTAATAACCAAATAATTTTTGACATGTGTTTCCGTGGAAAAAAAAAAAAAGCTAATAATCAATCTTCCTACCAAACAGCAAACATATTTCCATTTACAAAAACAAATAAAAAATTAATCTAAAGAAGAAAAAGAAGCCATATATATACCGGGCGAGTGAGAGAGTGTATGTAATGGTGGAGCTAGCATTCTAGTGCATGTCAAACTATGATTGTTTATTAGGTAAGGTCAATATCCACTTGGCAAGCTGACATGACAACATTCAAATTTGATAGATCCACTTGTCATTTGATGTGTCATTTATGCCATGTGGTAAGTTGACATGACATTACTTGGGATGTCATGTGTGCAGGAGCGACTAACTGGGTGTGTCAGTTAAATTTTTCAGTTGGCGTTTCACCATAAACAAGCCATATTAAATTTAGTAATTATTATAAAAGTTTTTTTATTACTTTTGTATAATATAGCATAAATTCAATAACTATGGATGTAATTAACCTATGCTATTTTTAACATTTATTTGAAAGTCCAATTTGCCATTTAAATTTGTAATTTTACCAAGTAATTAGTACTTTTGTACTTCAACATATAAAGTTTGATTGACAGAATTTGGTGTAGATACTGCGATTGGTTAATTTACACTCATTTGATGAGCGTAGAATGATAATTTTATGAAATTTGTTTTCAACCACTAAAATGCAATATAAAATAAAGAAATAATATTGATGATAGAATTTTAATTTGCAATTTTAGGCATTTGAAGCACGTGTAAATCAATTATAGTGTCCATACAAAATTTTGATAGCCTAAATCAATACATTAAAGTGTGTTTATTAATTAATAAATTTACAAGTTGAGATGTTGAATTAAGTTTAAAAAAAATCAAGGAAATGGCAAAACATGACAAATTCCATATTATTATATATTACGCCCACATAATAATATTCTGTAGGTAGATAATTTGGAGGCAATAGAAATGACTAGTGAAATGCGGATTATGGAGAAGGGCTTTGGTATATTGTGCTTTGGAATTGAATTTTTGATTAATGGAATTTGAAGAAATATATTAAAGCAAGCAGAGGACCAATTAAAGTAGTGAAGTGGGCCTTTTATAGCTCATCTAGAACCTCAATTGTCTGCTAAATTTAAGAGGAAGGAGATCTATTGGGCCCAAAAAGCTTGCTAAGACCGCCTCAAATGAGGAGATTTATTGGACTCAAATCTCCTTATTTCCATTTCCAATTAGATATCCAGCGTTAAATGTTAATTCCAATGTATATAAGTTTCTCAAAATTTTAAACTCTACTCTCCCTTCCCCTATATAAGAAAACAAATCTCATTTGTATTTACTCTCTGTGTAGAAGAATTATCTTATCTCACATGCTTCCTTTAATTAGTGTGGAAAGAAGTGTGGAGTCTTGAATGTTGGTTGTGTCAGGAGATATTTTCTATCTGGACCCATCCTTCATTTGCCCTTCCAACTTTTGCCATCTGGGATGCTTTGGAAGTTTTGCATATTCAATTTTTTCCAAGAAATGGTGGATTTAAGCGTTTAGAATATTCCTTTTATTATTTCCATTTCTCTGTAACAAAAGAATTAGAGATCACAAACCTGGCTAGGCTCATTACAATGTCAACCCAGGATGTTATTACGACTATCTCTCAGCTGTCGAGGCAGCTAATTGACATGTAAAAATGTTAAGAGAGTCCCAACTGGAGCCATAGTTATTTAGTTACTGTTCTATCTTATGCTTTTCAGAGAATAACAATGCACCAACAGTTCCCTTAGAGAACTCCAGTCTGACAAAGTGAACAAGGTCCAAGTACTGAATTCTCAATGTCCTCTCAGCTAAAGACAGCAGCAGCTTCTCAAATGTACAGGATGCAGTTTAAATTGAGGAATACAATAAGTGTCCGCAGAATCAAGACTGCTTATTGTACTTGGTAAAATGGGTTATGTTTTGACATTGTGAGCATGGGCTGCCTGAAGAAAGTCTCCCTGTCACAAATGCATGAATGCAGAATCAAGCAAATTTGATTCCAAAAGGATGCAGAACTAAGAAGAAACAAAAGAATTGAACTGAAGTTGCATGCCAATCCAAAAAATCAGAACTTCAGAGGCTGGAAGGATTGCTATTATAAAGAAGGCTTTGCTTGCATGGTCTTTTTTTTTTCTTGTCTGGCATGATAAAGTATTGGAAAATACTTCTTAAATTAATCTTTCCATATTCTTGAATCTCAGTTTAATAGTTGTATTATGTAAGAACCAAAAAAAAAAAAAAAAAAAACCTCAAAAACAAAACACTAATACAAGCAATTTTTTCAAAGACACAAGTATTAGATGTTGCATTACATGACTTCCTTTTTTAGTACTGGCACAGCTAATATTTTTAATGGCTTAATCAGAGAGGCCTTTCAGAGTCTAAATTTAAAACATTTCCTCCTGTACTATGAAGGAGGCACTCAACCAGTAAATCACTAATCCACTAAGTAATACATGCCACAAGACGGTTTCTAATTTTTTTTCTTCATTGCTTCCATTTACTTCTCGTAGGTTAAGTTTATTGGCATGTTAATATAATAATTTTCAGAACATTAATACTGCAAGTAATAAGACAGCAATGTGAAAATAACCTCAGCCGTTACCTATTGTAGACACGGTGACAAAAAATTTCTTTCAGTTCCCACCTCAACCATTTAAATTCCGACATTTTTGAAGGTTAGCTTTCACAATCCATAATAACCATATGCTAGGCTTCAATCATCCTTGATCCTGAGTAGACAAAAAAATATGGTAAGATGTATCCACGAGTCTTACATACAGTCTGAGAATATATTCCTCATTGAAGCCTAACAACTGACTGGGGAAGCAAGGGCAAATATTTAGAAACCCCATACAAGGATCCCAGAAAAAAAAATATATATTATACTTCCAGTGCATATGACAGGCACTTGAGCAGAAAGCACGTTAGGGTTGATGGTATTGAGAAAAAAAAAAAAGACCAGAAAGGAAAGAATAGCAAGATTTTAAATACTAATTAACTACTTGGAAGGAGATTCTCAGAAACAAACAAATTATACAATTAGAACGCACAAGATACCTGAAATTTCCTTCGGTGAAATCATCTTATGTTTCAAATTTTCAGCAGCTTCAATCATTCCTTGGGCTGTGTAGGCTTGGATCATGCAAACAAGTTATAATTCATCAACAATATGGCATTTGCAAACCTTTCAGGATTTGCAAAAAATTGCAAATGAACCAATTGTATCTAACAAGTATAGAATCATCTTTCAAAAGTTGCTTTTCTTCTGGTTGAAATATGGATTGTAAAAGTGATCACATTATTATAAGTTCAGTTTTTCACTTACTCCCGTTTGGTGGTCTAATCACTGTAGAAATTACTCGGCAATCAAAAGAGAACCAGAAGATCAAGCATGTTGTTATATGACTGACCATAATCAGAAACAAATAAATCCACCAAAACAATTTAATAATAATCCTATAACCCTTGAAAGCAAACACATGATGAAATTAAATTATCTGAATTGGAATTAATATGAAACACGAAGGGAAAAAAAGGTAGAATCCAGATAAACAACTAAATAATCACAATTCATCCTAAGTTAACCATACTTTTAAGGGAAGAAGAAATTAAATAATATACATATCTGAAATGGAGGATAATATCATTAACACAATCATAAAAAAGTTAAGCAAGAAACACAACCTTAAGAGCAGATTCCCAGCGCTTCTCCTCTATTGCATCACCAAGAGCGTCCAAAACAGCCTTAGGCCAAAGGCTATTATACTTCTTGGAGTTGGCTTTTTGCTCTATAGCCTTTATAGCAGTATCCTTTCTCAGAATCCTAGACAATTCCTTCTTGGGTTGCTTCTGCAGGCCCGACGGGGTGAGGTGACAGCTCAATTTCGATGACCGGATAACAAAAACTGGTGGGTCTAGGTGAAAGCTGGGTTCTTTGAGGATTTTATTCGAACAGGCAGTGGGTAGTGAGGAGAATGAGTGCGACCAGCAAAGACCGGTTACAGAAAGGGTAATCAATTAAATTTTATATATTTGGTTATCAATTTAAATTCAAAGTCATGCATATGTAGTGATTGAAGGACAATTGGTTATTATTTCTTAATTATCTTGTGTGACTGAAAATCCCTTCTCAATATTAACGACTAAGAAGATGTTAATTTTTGTGATTGAAAAATGAAATATTTTTGAGAATTATGTTTAGAAAATTATATTTTATTTGTATGGAATTTTTATTACCTTAAAAGTTGTTCTTCTATTGCATCTTTTTTCTTAAAAAATATATATTTTTTTTTATTTTTATTAATGGTTAATCAATAAAATTAGGTGAAACTAATTGATTTTAATAATAACTAGTTAACTTTCGATTCATTTTAATGGATTAATTTGAATAAAAATTTTTTAAAAATCAATTTTAATAAACTGAATTTAAAATTTTACTTACATAATAATTAATCGGTATATGGACACGGATATGGGATGGGAAGCCACATCAATTTGTGTTTCCATTTGGGGGATTTACAAATTTTTAAAAATTATTGTATTCATATATTAAATATCTTGTAAGAATATAAGATAATAAAATTAATTTTCCTTTAATTAGATAGTGCATATGCGTGACAGTAACATATCCCTACTTCTTTGGTAATTCTTGAGGTTACAGTCTCTTTCAGCTCTTTGAGTTTTTTTGAGTTGTTATATTTTTAATTGTACGTATTGGATCTTTAAATTTTAATTTTCAAATTTATTAAATTTTTATTTTTACCCAATTCAATTTTAATTTTTATCAGAATTTATTTTTCTTCTAGCATTCACTATACATCTTTAAAAATACTCCAATATGTTTTATTCAAGAATTTAATACTAAAAATTTTTGGCTTATCTGAATGGAAACATAGATTTATGCAGAGATTTTAAATTAATTATAATTGCTTGGCTATATGCTTTTAAATCCGTATAAGTTAATTAATTTGCTTCTTCCGCATGAACTACGCGGTCATAATTAATTTGGATTTATTGTGTTAAATTTGTCTCCACTAATTTTGTGATTTGATCAACTTCTTCATTTCGTTTGTTTGATTGTGATGATTAAATGTAGAGAATATTGTAAGTTTTGATGATTATATTAAACAAAACAGCTTTAGTTTCATATAGCCAAGCAATTATAATTAATTTATATACAAATAGCAAATTTATTATCTTATATAGATTTAAGATCAATAGAGTGTGTTCATTTTGGAGAAACTGAATACGGAGTGTTTATTTTGAGCAAAATTGTATACTGGATATTCACATTTGACCAAACTGAATATTATTTTAATATTCAGTAAAATAAAAAATTATATATCAAAATTTTGTATGTAATTATTTTAAGTAAATTTTATATTTTGATGGTGTCATTTAAATACATCAATTGATCTTATTAGTCAATTAAAAAATCATTTTGGTATAAATTAGCATTTAAAAGGAAAAGAGCTAACAAAATTAAAGATTACAATGAGAATCTACAGTGAAAATTTTGGTGGAACTAGCTACTGTATATAAATATTTAAATCAACAATAACAAAAATATTAGTAATTATCACTCGCAATTATCAAAAAAAAAAAAAAAACTACTTCATTTACTTGATTATATTTTTATGCCAGGGGAAACAGCTCTTAAAAATGCAATAAATAATATAAAAAAATTAAATATCAATTTTGTTGCTATACTTTTCAGCCAAATTGAACCCCCTTCAGTTCTTGAATGACTAAAATAGGGTGAGAACGAAATTATGAAGTAAATTTATATGGAGAGAATGTCAGTTTCCCATACATGCAAAAAGGAAACTGCATATTTCCTCTTGCGTTTCCAATATCATCAATTTGGTTACAAAAATAAATATATGATTATTTCATTATATTATTATTTGTTATTATAACAATGCACATATAATCTTTAATAAATGGATTAGTTTACAATATCAGACTAATTGGATGATTTTCAAATTATTAAATTATCGAATTATCTAGTGGAATTAGGCTTGATCTTAATTAATTTAATTGATACCTAATTTCAATTAAAATATGAATTCAATTGAAATCCAATTTCAAAAGAATTGAATAGTTGAATTAATTCAATAAAATTTGACAATTGAAATCAATTAAAATCGATGTTGATTTCAATATGAATATTATTCAATTAAAATTGAATTAGCCGATTAACTTAAATTTAAATTAAGTTTATAATTTCAATTTCAATTAAAAATAATATTGAATTTGAGTTTAATTTGGAAAATAGTGTATTTAATTTATAATAAGTAAATATAGGATATAAATTTGAGGAAAAGGAAAAAAAAGAAAGGAAAAAATTGAATACAATAATTTTTATTTTATTTATTTCTTTTTTTTTTATTATAAGTATGTGTAATAGTTTGTATGTAAAAAAAATAAGTTAATTTATAATTTTAATGTATTTTAATGATAACTTAATGATATTTTTATTAGCCCAATATAATTGATACTCTCTCCGTTCGTTTTTATCAGTCACTTTTATTATTTTCACTAGAATTAAGAAATAATAAATAAACTTAAATTTAGTATTAAATTACGTGATTAAAACTAAATTATCAAATCTGATTGGTTCTGATCTTATTGAAAAAGAAAAATAAATTAAAAAAGCAAATTAAATTACATTGAAAGTCTAAAAGTAACAGATAAATAGAATTTGAATTTTACTAAAAAATAACAGATAAAAAAGAACGGAGAAAGTAATACCAAACACAAAATTGCTTTCAGTTTTCCTCTGCCAAAGTATAAAAACCTTGTCTCTCCATTTTCTCTGGCTCTCACATGTCATAGCAAATTCTATCCTTTCTTGCTGTTTCTTGAATTTTCAAGAATCCAAGAAACAGAAACAGAAGTGAAAGAGTTTTTATTTTTATTGTTTTTTTTTTCCAAAATTTTAATAAAAAAATAGTTTTCAGATTTATATATAAGATAAATGGGAAAATACATGGAGATTTTGGATACTGATATGAGAATAACAGCTAGATTTCACTCTCATTGCCCGTGGCTCGCATGTATTATCATCCTCCGGCCAATTCCGACAATCACCACCGACATGGCGGCGCCACCAGTAATGATGTTTTGTACCGGGGCAGGGTTTTGCTCTCCCAAGGCGGTTAGGGGCAAGGAGGCAAAAGATTTCCTTTTTTGTTCATTGTAATAAATACAGGAAAATCCAGCTCCGCAAAAAACAATTAAAAATAAAACTTAGACTATTCATCCAGTTCAAACTGAATTCACCAAAACCTTCCCAATACCATAACCATATACCAAAAAAAAAAAAAATTAAAAATCAAAGTTTTTTCCCATTTGTTGTTTGATGTGTTTGTCATGAAATTATATTTTTTAGAAAGTTATTTTATGAAAACTATTTTATGTTCCAATAACAATTACTTCTTTCTATTTCCGATTCTCAGCTTCTTTTTTTATTCACAATTCAATATTTACTTTTTTTTTTTAATCTCATTAAGATTAAACATCTATTTAATTACCTATATATATAGTTGTTGAACATTATCTTGATATTCAATGATGGTAAGAGATGAGCTTTTAAAATTTGCTAGTTTCACCAATTGGATGAATTAATTGTTTTTAGATGATGGAGTGTTGATGATAACTCTGATTTTTGAATCGAGTTGGGTTGAAGCAATTTTAGTGATAATTTTGAAAGGTAAGTAGCTATAAATGGTGGAAAAGCTTTGGATGTAGTTTTCAAGGATTTGGGCTATATATTGTTGGTCGACAAGAGGTTATTGAAGATATATAGATAATTCATAAGCCATATTACTTTTTTTGCTCGTTGATGGACCTATCATGACTATTATTGTTGAAAACTGCTCTGGGTTACCGCTTTCCTCTGATTTTGATGGTGTCATTTCCTTTGCCTCACCTTTTAATTTGTGTTCCGACGATGAGGAATAGCAATGCAAATAAGTTATTGCAATCTCATTCACAAATACAAATTCAACTATGGACATTAATTTGTTCTCACCGTCCTTGGTACAAAAGGTAAAAAGGGGTAAGGCATAAGGTGCTTATGATCTTTGCCAACATATGAAGTTATTCTTTTCTTTGCCTATGAAAAGAATAAAAAAATGGAGAGAGAAAGAGGATGATTCCTCAGCTACAATTTAGCTTGTAATATATACATGTCTATAAATTGGATACAAAGTAGACATTTTATATAACAGCAAGAATTAATCCTACCAAAATAAGAATACAATAACATTAAAAGACATAGAACCAACAGCTTCCTTCTCCTTCGAAGCAGCATTATTTGACAAGTCGTCTTTCCAAAGAATACTACTATTTTAGGCATCATAGCCATTCGAATAACCCTCTTTTACATTAATATGATCAACATCTGAAGCAAGACTCTTTGCCCCAAGACCATCTTGGGTTACAGGTGCACTCACCTGATAATGAAAAGATAAAACCCTTTACCTAGAAGGATATAGCAAACTGCAGCATCATCTATAAATGACACAATTTGGCAAAAGAATAGTTTGCAATTCATCAAATAAAATTTATGCAAGCAATAATTGTATAATAGTTATAGCACTGTTTACACAAATTAGAACAGATAATTAACAGCTGAAATTTTTCTGACATTTTCATGTAGACTAATATGTTAAATAAATAGTTAAATCAAACCGAAAGAAATGCGTTTTAGCATTGTTTCCCGTTTACTCCAAAAAAAAAAAAAAAGCATTGTTTTCCGTTGCTATTATTAAAAACTAACGAGGCATTAAAATAAATAAATAGAATAAAAATAAAATTGATTAAGACGACAACTGTATAATAGTGCAAGAAATCAAATAAGTCTTATTATTCATGCAAGAAAGAGTTGAATTGTTTGAAATTATTTTAGTTCAAATAAATTACAATATGCTTAAAAAAAATTCATATAGGTGTTTTTTTGTATAATCATGTGGTATTTAAAACCTACTAAATAGATGTTCCATTCGATTCAAATTTGGGATCTTTATGGCATGCTTATCATTTTTTTTTTCATTTTTTCCCAATTAACAATACTGTTATTTTCTTTATTTTTTTGTCACTTAATTTTTGTGCTATAAATTTATGATAAATTAAAATTTTGTAAAAAAATTCCTTTTATTTGGTAATGAGAAGGAAAAAATTGTCGCAAACTCGAAAATTATTTGTTAATTTAGCCTAAAATTTAAAATTTGAGCAAATTGATTAATTCAAATGTCAAATTAAACTTTTTTTTTTAAAAAATAATTTGAGTTTTTCTTTACTTTCCCCTCACCCTCCCAAAGATTGTTTTCTGGCTTCGCCACGAATGGACCGAGAGCACGAACTTCAATAATTTTTATGTATTAATTCATTCAAATAAATACAATATGAAATGAACAATTTTTTTTTAATGTATCGCCCTAAAATAATAGAGACCTGAATGGTACGATAGTACGGGTAGAGAATCCAATATTTTTGACATAAACAAATTTATTATTAATAATTAATAGTTAAATAATGCTTAAAAATGATAGAATAAATTAAATAGGAATTTAAGTTAGTAGAATAAAGATAAAGGCAGAAAATTTTATATATTCAAGAGTATATCAAGATTCAAAAAAAAAAAAATTAGACTTGTACTAAGAAAAATAAAAATAATAACATGGGAGTAACTAGCATTTTGCGGAATATTTGAAATCGATATAAAAATGAGTTAATTAGGGATTCAATTACGAAGAATTTTAGAAGAAAGGACTGAAGAATATTAAAGGAGGCTTTAAATAGAAAATTAGAAGGACTAGAACAAAATTTTGACAAAAAATAAATCTTGCATCCCCAAAACGGCGTTGTTTTTACACTCTCCTTCTCTTTCTTCTTTTTCCCGTGTTCTAGACTAGGAATACTCACGGGGCGGGGCGGGGGCTGAGAAGGGGTCCCCACTCCCTGCCCCATGCATTTTCGGGGATTTCCCGTCCCCGCCCCCGCCTAGATCGCAGGGAGAAAAGCCCCCCGTCTCCGCCCCGCAGGAATTCCCGTTCCCCGATAAATTTCCCAATTTGCCCTCAATAAATCCCCAACCCGATCCGAATTAAATATTTCTTATAAATTATATTTTATTTGTTTAAAAAATCACATAAAATTAAAATATACATTTTAATAATTAATAACTTAAAATTAAAAATATTTCATACCATTCAAATACAAATACAAATAAAAATCCCACACAATTCAAATTATAAAATAAATTTTAATTAATTAACAATTAAAGAATATAGTATCGTTATTTAATTTTAAGTGGTTCTTGTTCTACTGGTTCTTGTTCTTCTTTATCCTCAGTTTCAATGGGCTCCCCGGTAACATCTTCATTATTATTGTTATCTATGTCATCCTCTGCTCCTTCCTGGTCAATTGTTCCACATACATTGAGATAACATGATAAACCTTCAGCTACAATCAGAGAAATTCAATATAAGTAATGATATCTTACTTCAATCGCAGGCTCTGACGGCTCCTCCTCATATCTGAGGTAACAATGTAGGGAAAGATAGATATGTCATTGAACAACATATAAAAGAAATAAAATATTAAAAAAAAATCTACTTCATAAAAACACAAAGAAACATAAAAACAATGTACACATCCTCAATAAAAGTTTACTAAAATCCCAGACAGTTACAAAGAAACGTAAAAACAATGTACACATCCTCAATAAAAGTTTACTAAAATCCCAGATAGTTATGAAGCAAACAAAGAATATCCCATGGGTTTATACATTACGCTAAACCTCAAACTATTGTTTGCTTGTTACCAGTTAGCTACTATAAACTGGAATTCGATTTCTGCAACCTAGATGGGAATGAAGGCACCTAGGCCGCAGAACAATATAAGAATTCAAGCATATTGTGGCAGTATACGTTAGAGATGGAAACAAAGCTTATATGATCTATAAAACATATCGATACCAAAATTAGAAAATCTATGTCCTTGAAACTGGTTAATGATACTCAAGAACAAGCCACATGCGCTGAACCTTTATTCCGAACATTAAGCATAAGCTAAATAACAAAACAAATATCAAAAGGGAACCCGCGTGATCGTAACTGATTCATCAGAAGAGTCATGAATACAACTTTAAGAACTTGACATTTTGACTCAGATAATAAAAATATATCATCCGCTTTTGTTTCGAGGTTGATTATTTTCAATAAACGATGTACTGGAGGTAGTCTGAGGGAAATTTACCAATTTCTAGAGAACCAAACCAAACAAAAAGAAATTTTTAGTTAACTTTCGCGAAATTTATGTGCTAAGGCTTGCAATAAATTATAATTTAAGAAAAAGAGAACAAAATTAGCACAGAAACCCTAAGCCCGTATCTGTTAAAGATCGAGTGTCTTTATGTGTGTACTGAATAAGACAGAGAAAGAGGGAGCTAACCCCATGTCCATATCATTGTAGTCGTCGTCCGCCATGGTATATCAAAACCAGATCTGATCCAAATCAGATCTGATCTGCAACTCCGATGAGTTGATTCGACTCTTCAGCTGCCGGATCTGTTCAAGCTCCGCTAAAAAACGATTTTTCAGCTCGACCAGCTCCTTCTTTGACGAGATCTGCCACTTTGAGTTACAGATCTCTCTGGTATGAATAACCTTAAGATCTAATGAAACCGACCATCCATTAACTGGTGTTGCTAAGAAAAAATCCAAAATCGAAGAATTATAGAACCAACAGAAACAAAAGATAAACTCAACGAAGAAAAAAAAAGTAGAATGGAGAAGAAGAACGAATGACTCACCTGTAACTGTAGAACAGCAGGCGGTGGCTACTAGCGGAGGGAAAAAAGAGATTGATTTTAGGGATTTATTAGAAGAGAAAACGGCAAAGGGACGTAGGAAGAGGATAAGAAAAATGAAAATGTTAGGGTTTTACATATTTATATAATGGCATATATACGTAAATAATTTAAAAATCAATGGCTTTTATATATATTTTTCGGGGTGGGGATCCCCGTGGGGCGGATATCCCATTCCCCCGCCCCGCCCCGCCCCGAAATTACAAATGGGGATTTTTTTTATCCCCGTCCCCATTTCCGCGGAAAAAAATTCGAGAATTCTCCGCCCCGTTCGGGTCGGGTCCCCACCAGGGACGGATTTTCCTCGTCTCGTGATCATCCCTCCTCCCATTCTCCATTTTTCTCCCAACTCCCAGCCTTCGTCACTTGTATTTATTTCCTCCATCACCAGCTCGCACCACCGTTACGTCTAGCTCAGCCGCCTGCGAACTCCTTTTCTCTTCTTTTTCTAAGGTGACGTAATGTAGAAGCGACGGTTAGGCAGCTTTTCCACCTGCAAATTTTCCTCCGTTTTTATCCACCACCGGTCACCGTGAGCCATTGTCTCTCTCTCTCCAAGTTCGATTAGTAGCCCAGAGATTAGGATTCAACTACTGGAAACCCGAAACTAAGAAGAAAGGCGATGAAATCTGATTTCCTAGGAGTTTCGAAATTTAAAAATTAAAACTTTGAGGTGGTAAGTTTAATTTGTTGCACACAATCACTTTGATTTAAGTTATGTTTGTGTGTTGTTGTGTTGATGATTATTGTGGTTTCAATGAAGAAAAAGAAGAAGAGGTGAGAAGAAAGTGAAGGGTAAAGATGTAGAAGCTTGAATTTGTAGATTTTTGTTGATTTTGAAGCTTTGGGGAATTATTTTGGCATCAACAAGGTTAGTGGACCTCCAAATATATTTTTCCTAATTTTATGTAGGTTATGTTTGAATTGGAAATTACTGTTGCTATATGATGTTGATGAATTAGTTTAGGGCTTTGTTAATTGGCATGTATGAGGTCATTTAATTGCAATTTAAATGATAAATTTGATATGTGAAGTTGGTCTAGGTAGGCGAATCCTATAGAGAAAGATTTAATGAGTTTTTGCTTTTCTGATTTGATAAGTATCATTCAAAATGAAATATATATGATAGTTTATGAATATGATCAAGATAAGAAATCGGGCTTTTACTTGATTAATTGGTGAATGATATCCGAAATTGTATATTGATGACTTGTGTGCATGCAAATGAGATTAAGAAAGTGGATCTTGCTTGTCTAAATTGACGAGTATTACTTAAAAATAAATAAATAAATGAACAAATAAAGAATATATATATATATATATATATATATATATATATATATATATATATATATATATATATATATATATATATATATATATATATATATATATATATATTTGTTAGTATAATTGAGGCAAGTACGTGTATATGAAGTTAAACTTCGGTTAAGAATATGCTTATGTAAGTTACGATAGTTAAGACATTGGATGTCTAAATGAGTTTAAAAGTTGTAATTTGGGTGGTCTGCAGTTATTGATTATGATAATTAGGAAAAATGCACAATTTGAGTGTGATAAAGTAGGTACGAATGCATGTATTGAGCTATGTATGCTTATTCTTATAAGAGGAAATGAACCTTGATTATGACTTGATTAAATTTAAAGGTTTAGATGCCATGCAGTGTGTCATGAGAGTGATTATGAAATTTGAAAATAATTTGAACATAGATGGAAGATAAAGGCACGATGATGCCATACGATGTACCTTGGGAATGATGAAGTAAACAAGTTTGGATTATAATATATGTGTTTATGTGATATTGCAAAAATATGATATTAAAAGTGTGTGTCTATATATATATATATAATCACGACAATTTCTTGCATTGCCCTTGGTAATCAGGTAGAAAATAAGAATACATGATATAGTTAGCTAGCCATAAGGATAGCGGTACCATATTAGATAGTTCGATTCAATGATGTCCGATCCAAGCCACTTCAATCCAAATTGGCGATTTAAGCTTCTCAAAGTAATTAAGATGAATTGAGGGTCAAGTCCCAATCCGGACCTCTCAGTATAGATTGAGGTATCCCTATTCCAATCTGAGCCCCTCAATTCAAATTGGCCTATAGGGCTTTGATCTCGCACATCTGACACGGTGCGGTTCCAATGAGTTACCAGGGGCAATATTATAGGAATTCAAAATAATAATACTAATTAAAATTTTACTAAGTAATAATTGATATTAATTTATTTATAAATGCTTATGGGTGTGTGAAGTGAGTTTTCTATAAATAATGCAATTAGTAAGCTGGCGATTATATTTATACAATGCAAATTTATTGGTGGAATTATGCTAGTTTGGTTCTTTAATTTTATCTATAATGATGATACATAATCGATTACATGCATGTTAAGCTTAATAAGCGATTCTTAAAAATTAGTAAAGTTTAGTTTATATCTCCCATTTTTATTTGATTCTTCAGTGAAATGTATGAGTTATTTATATTTAACTATTTATGACTTGGAATTTTATTTATATGTATGTGTGGATAAATTGTAACACCCTCGTACCCTCTAGAAGAATATGAGAGCGCTACAAATTCTAATCCATTCCATCTTATTAATTACTTGTCTTAATTAATTACCTTTGAATTCCTTTTTAACTTCTTAATTATCAATTCACTTGAATTATCCTTTCTCTCATCAATTTAATCCTTATTTACATGCATAATTTAATAATTTCTCAATTACATATATACTTCCAACTTTTACAAAAATTCCAATTACGTTTTCATTACAAAATTTATTTTTTATGCACTATAACTCATACAATCATATACTCTAGTCCTTTTAGGGAACACTTTGGGGCCTCACACTTGCTTTTCATTATGGATGCTTAGTTAGCCTCTTGACAAAATTTATAATATTAATTTAAAGTAGAAGAGGAAATCAATGAAAAAGAATATTTGTTTATAATAACTCCAAACGTATTCAAATGTTAAAGTAAGTTCACTTCAAAATATGAAAAAAATGCATTTAAAGAATTCCAAGAAATTTCAAGGCTATATATATAGTTGTCTATAAAGTAAGAGTGGGTATGCATTGGTTAATCAGTTTATAATTTATTTTTTAAATCTAGTCCAGTGGTCTTGGTTTTTGAAAATTAAAGTTTAAGTTTAGTCCATTAACAATCGGTTAACCACTAAATGAGGTTGGTTAGCCATTAATAATTATCAACTAATAGTGATGATTTACTACTGTCATTGATGATATAACTGCAAAGGTACTGAACTCAATAGGAAAAACAAAAACATAAGCACAAGTTTAAATAAGACATAACAATAGAGTTTGAATGGATAATTCACACGGAGAATCTTATTGTTGATAATCGGCTGGCAAAAGATGATTTTTTTGAATCTCTCATAGCTGGTAATGTTATGGTTAATTTAAGGTCAATCATGCACAAATATAAATCAATTAATTGTGAAAAAGTGGAGCTCTCATAGAGAAGTTGGTGGAAGTTGTGATGATTAATAAGGGAATAAAAAGATCACAATTATGGGGTGCAATTTGAGAGTGGTGTGAGAGATAGATTAGCAGCAAAAGATAAATATGAGGTAGAAGAAGAAGCTTTAGGGAAATTTGTTGAAGTTCTTCAGTCCAATTATTTCAAGAAAGACTATTCTTGCTTTTTATTTTTTTTTTAATTGAGTGCTAACTGTCAGGTCAAGTTTTGCTAGTGTGATAATTAATTATACCTACACCTCTTCAGGTCTTAGACTCAGCTCTATCAATATTTTGTATAAAAATTTAATAGCATATGATGGATTTAGATTATTGAATTAAGGTTGTGTTTGGAACAAATTGTAATTTCTTAATTTCTTTTTTATCAAATTTAGGTTTCTTCATAATTTAGTCTTTGAATTTTAATATTTTTACACATTGAATTTCTATATTTTTAAAAATACACATTGAGTTCTTTAATTTTTACGTATTTATACATGGAGTTCCTATACTTTTGAAGCTACACATTAGATTCCTGAGTTTATTTATTAGAAGACATTAAATACAAACGGATGTAAAAAATAATAGTGTTCCGTTAAAATACTCGTGATTTTAACCGCGCTTGTATTATACCACCGTTTGTACCATTCATTTTAGACTAAATGTGTTCTACTCAAAAAGTTTAAAAATTCAATGTATAGTTTTGAAAGCATAGTGATTCAATGTGAAAAATCGTTAAAGTAAAGGGATCAAAGTATGAATTTTTCCTCAAATTTATGATTAAGTATCATGTAATGAAAACAATTTTCAGTTTTGATTTTACTTAGGAAAAATTCATATTTTTGTCTTTTTACTTTAACGATTTTTCGTATTGGATATCTATACTTTTAAAATTATACATTGAGTTCTTTAATTTTTCGAGTAGAATATATTAAGTATAAAATGAACGGTACAAATGGCGGCGTAATACAAGCACAGTTAAAGTTGCGTGTATTTTAACGGAACACTGTTAATTTTAACTCCCGTTTGGACTTAATGTGTTTTAATAAATAAATTCAGGGATCCAATGTGTAAATACATAAACGTTAAATGGTTCAATGTGTAGTTTTAAAAGTAAAAAGATTCAATGTGTAAAAACGTTAAAATTCAAGAACTAAATTATGGATTTGCCTTTTATTTATTCATGTATGTATGTGTATGTTGTTAGCACACAAATAAATAAATAAGTTTTACTTGTAATAGTAAAAGATCTATAAATGATGCTTCAGTCCAAGACTTCCCATTTCACTCAAATTCCATAGCATTGCTAGCTGATGCCTAATGAACCCATCTTCAAGATGGATAATTCTCACATACTACAACAACCTCAGACGATTAACTCCTTGTCAATTTTTTAAATTTTGCAATTCCTCTAAAAGACATTCAAAAGAAAAGTATAAAGCAATTAGAATCAATTTAATAAATAAATAGGTAAAAGACAGCAAAAGAAAAATGTAAGTAGCATGAAAATTAGAAGTTACCATAATCCATTTAGATGCTTGGGATGTGAGAAATCTTGGACCATTCAGAGTCGGTCTCCTTTGTGCAGCTTTTTTTTTTTTTTTTTGAGGAGTGGATAGTTAAGAATACCAAATGCATTTAATTGGGAGAGGCCTTCAAGGGTTGTACCTACTACTTTCATATTCTTACAATCGTGAATTACAAGTGTTTTAAGAAAAGAAAAGTTCCCCAATTGCTCTGGCAAAAATTCCACCTCATCAAAATCACAAATACCTAATACCTTTAAGGCAGCTTGACTTTTAAGTTGATAAGGCATAAACTTTAAATCACTCTGACCTATGATTGATAACGAAAAATCAAATCTTGCTCTAGCATCATTTACAAGCTTAGGGGGAGCTATCACCACTTGTTGAAACATATCAAGTAGATGCAAAGTACAAGTAAGATGAATATCAAAATTATAGTTATTGCGTTTGTAGGATGTTGTATTTTCCAATTCATCACACTAGCAGCATTTATATGTAAAGTTGACCCAAGATGGCATAATTATAACATTTAGTGGGTGTTCATGTCCTTCATATGTAAGAATGGTTGGAAAAATATTAGATATAATGTGGCTTTGAAAGAGGCAATTCTAGCAAGCTATAGAAAATTTATCACAAAATTTACACTTTTGTTTCCTTTAAAAGTCATAAAGCTCAAGAGTACTTTCACTCAAAAACTAAGTACCATTTATTTTAAGATTGCGCATGTCGATTGAAAATTCAGCATACTCTTGGTAGAGGCCGAACTCGTCACATTCCAAGCATCAGAAATCAAATCATCACAATTATTGCATAAAAAATTCTCAAAAGCAAGATTTATGTTAGAAATGATGGAAAATTCATGTGAACGCCATTGTTTGCAAATTTTCTCATCAAGTTAAAGTATAGTAGTTGACAATCCTTTTGATTCCTTATTTTCAAATGCCTTACCAAAATCTGCCTTTTTATGTGATTCTATAATGCCTAACAATTTGGGAGCAAAATCCTCCACTTTGAAAGTCTTGTCCATGTCAATGCTGAGATTTTAGACCTTGTCTATATCATATACATCAGAAGGCAGAGCATTGTCCTGACATTCAATGATGATAAAGTTGAACTTTTAGAACTCAAATCATCACAAATTATTTGCACATCAAAAATCAAATTATCACAATTATTGCATAAAAATTTCTCAAAAGCAAGATTTGTTACATATTGTAAATGTTTAGTTAACATAATATTAGAAATATAATATAGCTTTACTTATTCAGCTAGGTTTTCTTGAATAACTTCCTATATTTGTATATATATAAATGTACGTTCCTTTGAATACATAAATAGTGAACATAAAGTACCTTTGAATACCAAAATAGTGAACATGATTCTCCCATCTTATGTGTGTTTTGTTATATGGTATCAGAGCTGTAGGCTCGTTTGGAAATTTTTTGGGGTTTCTTGGGTTTATGGGTTCCCTAGTTTTTTCATTCTTCGGTTGAAGATTCTATCCATTCTTGGGTAACCGGCTCTAGCGATCGGTTTGCTTCACTGCCAATGTCGGAAGGTGTGCAGTTGTCAGTCTGGCCTCCCCACAAAATCCTGTGTCCATCATACTGGCGAGTGATCCACATGCTTTGTCACAAAGTCCCGCCTCTTTTCTCACGCATTGACCCTCCGATTTCTCCTTCAGCGTCGATTTACCATTTTGGACCGTATCCTGGCACTTCGATGGTCATCCGATGTCTGCTTGAGGTTGTCCTCCTTTGGGCTCTGTCTCTTACCTCTTTGGTTACTTTGCATTTTTATTTGAGGAAACTATTTGGGTATTTTAGCATTTGAGATGCTAGAAGGCATTTCCTTCTCTTGGTAGCTTCGGGCTCTAGTCTGGAGGGTTTTGCTTCCTTCTTTCTGTGGTGTTTGGTTATGTTCCTTCAAGTTTCTGGTCTATTGGCTTATTTGAGGAGCTGTTGGCATTTTATAGGCTCTATTTCCAATTGTGGTTGTGATATTTGAGTGGTGGTTGCTATTGCCACTAGTTCTTGGGTGTTGGTTTGTTGCTTTAATCCCCTGCAACCACCTAGAGTGCATTGCACTAGCTGTGTAGATCTTAGGTTTTTTTGTTTTATTTCTTTCCCGCTTGTGAATTTTGGATTGCATTTTATTAAGAGATTTGATGTTTTATTTGTCGAAAGTGTTTGGATATTTGTGAGGTGGTATTCATTGCAACTTGGTATTATTTAATATGAGTTGGAACAAGAATATGGTATGCTATTATTGCCATAAATCTGGTCATACAAAAAGGTTATGTAGAAAATTACATAATTAAAAGCCTAAATTAGCAAACATTGCTATGACCAGCACCTCTAGAAAGTATATTATGATTTCTGCAGATGAATATGTAAAATTTATCCAGTATCAGAATTCTTTGAAAAATTCACCCACCACTACTATTGCTGGGGTAGGGAATTCAAATACATATATTTTATCCTCCTTATCTCAGTGGGTTATTGATTCTGGTGCTACAGATCATATAACAGGTAATCAAAATGTATTTTCTATTTGTCAGTCTCATACATCTTCTTCTCTAGTTACAATGGCAGATGGATCGCTTTCTCGTGTAAATGGGTTTGGCATAATTATTCTAACTTCATCAATTTCTATGGGTTCAGTTCTACATATACCGAAGCTTGCTTTTAACTTGGTTTTTGTAAGTAAATTCATACATGATCTTAATTGTTGTATTTCTCTCTTCCCTGATCATATTATATTTCAAGATCTTGTAGCGAAATAGATCATTAGTAAATGTCACGTCTTAGGAGGCCTTTATATTCTTGATAGAAAGATATCAAGGTTGGTTGTTTGTTCTAGTGTTTTGTCTTCTTTTGAAGCACACTGTCAATTGGAGCATCCTTCTTTGCCGACTCTGAAGAAATTTTGTTCTTAATTTTATGATGTTTCTTCTCTTGACTGTGATTCATGTCAGTTTGCCAAGCATCACCGTAGCTCTCTAAGTCCTCGAATTAATAAATGAGCTACTTCTACATTTAAATTGGTTCATTTAGATATTTGGGGACCGTGTTCTATAGTAGCCAAACCTGGATTCAAGTATTTTGTAACATTTGTGTATGATTACTTTCATATGACTTTAATATTCTTTATGAAAAGTCGGTTGAGTTATTCGTTCATTTTTGTGCTTTTGTGCTGAGATCAAAACTCAATTTAATGTTTCTGTTCACACTTTGAGGAGTGATAATGCAAAATAGTATTTTTCAGATTCTTTTAAGACGTATATGACTCAAAATGGCATGCTTCAATCCTTGTGTCCCGACACACCATCCCAAAATGGAGTTGTTGAGAGGAAGAACATATATTTACTTGAGACAGCACATACCCTTTTATTTCAGATGAAAGTTCCTAAATAGTTCTAGATCAATGTTGTGTCTACTATTTGTTTCCTCATTAATCGTATGCTCTCTTCAATGCTTGCTGGTGAGACTCCTTATTTTGTTCTTTTTTCATCTAAGCCATTATTTTCTATACAACTAAGAATATTTGGAAGCACATGTTTTGTTCGGGATGTTCGGCCTCAAATCACTAAACTAGATCCAAAGTCACTGAAGTGTGTCTTCTTAGGTTATTTTCGTCTTCAAAAGGTTAACAGGTATCTTGTGTCTATTAATGTTACTTTCTAGGAGCATAAACCATTCTATCCATCTTCTGATTCTACAAGTTAAAGGGAGGACGGCCATTGGTTGGGTTATAATGTTATTACAAGGTCAGCAGTGGTTGCCACTCTTGTTATCCCAAGTGACTCGATTTTTCCTACTCCAAGTGATCATACTATTATAGGTGATTAAGCTCCACCTGCTCCAACAAAGCCACCTATAGTACATGTTTATTTTAGGAGATATGGAACTTGAAATACAATGGTTTAAAGCACGATTTGTTGCTAAAGGATATGCTCAGATTTATGGAGTGGATTATTCTAATACTTTTTCTCCAGTCTTTAAATTGAGTTTTGTTCGTTTATTCATATCTTTGGCAGCTTCACAATATTGGTCTTTACATCAGTTGGACATAAAAAAATGCTTTCCTTTATGGTGACCTTCAGAAAGAAGTTTATATGGAGCAACCACCTAATTTTGTTGCTCAGGGGGAGTATGGAAAAGTTTGTCACTTGAAGAAATCTTTGTATGAATTGAAGCAGAGTCCCTATGCTTGGTTTAAAAAATTCAGCGAGGTTGTCCAAGAATTTAGACTAAAAAAGAGTCAATGTGACCATTTAGTTTTCTACAGAAAATCGAAAGTTGGCACTATTCTTGTTGTGTATGTTGATATTGTGATTACAGGAAGTGACTCTGCTGGTATTTCTTCACTTAAATTTTTCATGCATGGTAGATTTCACACTAAAGATTAGGGCAGTTGAAATATTTTTTAAGAATGAAAGTATCGAGAAGTAAGAAGAGAATTCTTCTATCCCAAAGAAATATGTTCTTGATTTACTTGCAAAAACTGAAAAATTAGGAGCTAAGCCATGAAATATCCCTATGATTCTCAATGTAAAACTTACAAAAAATGATGATCCTTTTGATGATCCAGAGAGATCGAAGGTTAGTTGAAAAATTGAATAATCTCACAGTAACTCATCCAGATATTGCATTTGCAGTGATTGTTGTTAGCTAATTTATGGCTACTCTCATGGTCAAGCATTGGGAGGCTTTAGAGCAAATCTTGGGTTATTTGAAGGGTGCTCCTAGATTAGGTATATTGTACAGGGATGATGGGCATACTTACATTGAATGCTTTACTGATGCTGATTGGGCAAATTTCAAGGTTGATAGGAGGTCAACTGCGGATTATTGTGTCTTTGTTGGTGGAGATTTAGTATCCTGAACGAGCAAGAAGTAGACTATAGTATCCAGATCTAGTGTAAAATTTGAATACAGAGCTGCCACATTCTTTATGTGATTGGTGTAATAATCAAGTTGCTTTTCATCTTGCCTCCAATTTAATGTATCATGAGTGGACCAAGCATATTCAATTTGATTGTCACTTTATTCGTGAAGATATTCATGATAATATCATTTTAACGGGGCATGTAACAATAAGAGAACAGTTAGGTGATTTATTCACAAAGGCTTTAAATAAGCCTCGAGTTGAATATTTATGTAATAAGTTAGGCATGATTAATATCTATGCTCCAACTTGTATAGGAGTGTTACGGACTATAAATAGTTAACATAATATTAGGAGCATAATATTGCTTTCCTTATTTAGCTAGGTTTCCTTGAATAACTTCCTATATATATATATATATATATATATATATATATATATATATATATATATATATATATATATATATATATATATATATATATATATATATATATATATATATATATATATATATATATATATATATATATATACACCTTTGAATACAGAAATAGTGAACATGATTCTCCTATCTTGTGTGTGTTTTGTTACAATGTCAAAAATGATGGAAAATTCATGTGAATGCCATCGTTTACAAATTTTCTCATCAAGTTAAAGTATAGTAGTTGACAAACCTTTTGATTCCTTGTTTTTAAATGCCTTGCCAAAATATATCTTTTTATGTGATTCTACAAGGCCTAACAATTTGGGAGCAAATTCTCCACTTTGACAGACTTTTCCATATCAGTGCTGAGATTTTGGACCTTGTCTATATAATACTCATCAGAAGGCAGAGTATTGTTCTAACATTCAATGATGATAAGAGATGAACCTTTAGAACTTAAATCATCACAAATTATTTACATATCAGAAATCAAATTATCATATTTATTGCATAAAAATTTCTCAAAAGAAAGATTTAGGTCAAAAATGATGGAAAATTCATGTGAATAGAAATTCCAAAATTATTTTTCTTTTGAGAAATTCATGTATACATATAAGACTATTTTTCTCAAAAGAATTTATTTCAAAAAACAAGTACCATTCAATATATAAATCATATCAATGGGTATGAATTGCACCAGACATTTTAAATGCCCTAGAAGTCATTGAATAGAAATTCTAAAAGAAACAAATGTCAACCACCACAAGTGAGAAATGAACGCATAACAAATTTTCAGGGCAAATTACAACACAAACCTCGAAGAATATACTATCGAGAAAGAATTTAGGAAAATAGTGCTCAGGAATTATCAACTAATATTCAAAATATCGAATATAATGGAGTATGCTTTCAAATATAATAAACTGTTTAGATTTAAATTATAGCTAACATAACACTAGCAGAAACTTCAAGGCATCCAAGTTTGAAATTCTCCAAGAAATATTAAGACAACTCTAATCTCATATTAAGACAACCTGAATAACATTGGCCTGTGCAAGGCATGGCACAAGAGGCGACAGGCTTAGGAGACTTCTCGACCTCAACAAGGCACATACGGCAGTTGCCGGTGATGGAGAGACGACTGTGGTAACAGAACTGAGGAATGTCGACACTGGCGACTTCACATGCTTGAAAAACCGTAAATCCCTTGGGGATTTTGACAGGATAGCCATCGACAAAGACCTCGATGGCATCATCGGGATTGGGAAAGTGAACACGAGCACCGGCCAGAGGTGTTCGAGGAGGAAGATCTGGAGTCGGTTCAGGTGCAGCGGCGGCAGCGGAAGCTTCAGGAGACTGAACCACCGGAGGACGGCGCCGTTTTGGAAGATGGTGGCAGCGGCGATCTGCGCCCCTTCACTGGCGTCGAGCAGCAGTGGCCAGACCAGGCGACGACAGCCCTCCTCCCCTTCCCGCTTCTCTCTTCCCCGACTCTCTCTTTTTTTTTTCTTTTTCCTTTCCTTAAATCTAAACCACACATCAACCTTCTTTTATTATAACCCACTAATTATCTTTCTTGCTAGATAAATCTTCAAATATCTACCATAATAATGTGAATGGGATAAATTCATTTTAGCCCCCTAACATTCCTTTAAATACTCAAATTATTTAATTATTATTATTATTATTATTATTATTATTATTATTATTATTTAGTTTTATTGATTTTACATTAAAATGTCGGGTTATAAGAGATTTTGATTCAATTTCATTAATTGTTTATTCGAAAACAATAAGCATCCCAATAATAATGTGAAATATTAGTTTTAATTCTTTTTTATTCACATTTGCAAATATAATTAGTCAATATGCTAAAAATTGATAGTAAATAAATATTTTTTCTCTAAGAAAAAATTTAAATTAAACAATAGAGTTTGATTTCGATATCGAATAAAGTTTTAGTTAAATCTAGCAAACTGATCCAACTAAGCGATTTGGAGTTTAGGCGGTGCCGAATCTAATTAAATAAAAAAAAAATCTTGGAAGAAAAGTAATTGAAATTCAGTTTTTGCAATTTAGATAGAAATCTCATTAAAATTGAATTTTGAATGAAAATTAAAAAATTTGAAGAGCAATGAGCCATGTGTAGAAGATATTTTGAAAGGAAAATTCAAAATTGGTCATTACGTAAAAAATCCAGAAAATAGCCTTTTTTGCAACAAAAATTAAACTTACAGACCTTAAAAACTAATATTCACCGTTCAAAATTAACAACAAGGAGTTTCGAACGTACTCACCAAAAATCAGGCCAATCTAACAGTAAATGATTTTTCGATCGTCTTCGTATACAAAACTGGTCATTACGTAAAAAATCCAGAAAATAGCCTTTTTTTGCAACAAAAACTGAACTTACATACCTTAAAAACTAATCTTCACTGTTCAAAATTAACAACAAGGAGTTTTGAACGTACTCACCAAAAATCAGGCCAATCTAACGGCAAATGCTTTTCCGATCGTCTTCGTATACAAAACTGGTCATTAAGTAAAATATCCAGAAATAACCTCTTTTTTGCAACAAAAACCAAACTCACAGACCTTAAAAACTAATCTTCACCATTCAAAATTAACAACAAGGAGTTTCGAACGTACTCAACAAAAATTAGGCTAATCTAACGGCGAATGATTTTTCGATCATCTTCACATACAAAATTGGTCATTATGTAAAAAATTCAGAAAATAGCCTCTTTTTTGCAACAAAAATTAAACTTACAAACCTTAAAAACTAATCTTTACCATTCAAAATTAACAACAAAGAGTTTCAAATGTACTCACCAAAAATCAGGCCAATCTAACAATAAATACTTAACCGTTGAATCTTTACTTACACTATTTCGTATGAAAGCTGTTCAATGTGTGTGTGTGTGTGTGTGTGCGTATATATATATAGAAAATTTATGTTTAAATAAATCGAGAAAACCGTATTATATTATCGTTCTAAGCTAATAATCATGTATTGTTAGAGAATTTGATAATGACCAAGAATATAATTTCACGAAAGATTATTTTATTTTATTAAATAGTGAATTTCATGCATAATTGAATTATTAAAACCGATAATTGACTAACACGTCTAACAAATACATACATATAAAAAATACTCATTTATTTATGGGTTTGGTTGCATATATTTGATAAGTCATCATTTTGAACTAGTTTACACTTTACACCAACTAAACTAACAGTTATTGAGATATTGCAAAAACCATCAACAATATATACAATAGCTATGCCATGAATGTCTTTTTTTATAAATTAAATATAAATTACAAATTTTTTATTATTATTTTAAATGAAATAATAAATTTTATATTAATTTTTTATAAATATTTATTTTTATTAATCTTGAACACGCAAATATATAATAATCTTAATAATTAGTTTATTAATATTATTATTAAAAATGCAATTATTCTAAATAAATAAATTTAGATTTTGGTATAATTGTTAAAAAATTATTATAAACTAATAAAATAATTTCTAATTTTCAGTTATAAAATAAATTTCTAATTTCTAAAAAAAATTATTTTTTACTTTATTTGCGACGGATTAGCGACTAAAATTTTCCCTCCTAAATTAGCGACTAACATTTTCATCTCTAAACCGTCGCAAAAAAAGGCGCTAGATTTTCCCTCCTAAATTAGCGACTAAAATTTTGGTCGCTAATTTTTCTGGAATTAATTTTATGAATAAAAAATTATAAACTTTAGCGACGGAAAAATTTGTCGCTAATCCGTCGCAAAACATGGCGCGTACACTTCCTGCCAATAATTAACGACTGTTTTTTCATTCCGTCGCTAATTCGTCGCAAAAATAGAAAATATCCTTTCCGCGACTGAATTATAAAACAGTCACTAATTCGTCGCAAAATTTGCGACTAAAAAGATGCCGTCGCTAATTTTAGATTTTTTTGTAGTGTATTAGTAATAGTAGTAGTGTTGATTTACTATCATTTCTAATCTAAGTACTGCAGATGTATTTTGTGATGAGGAAGAAAATAAACAATTGAAGCTCTTCCTCCACTTATAGAAAAACTTGAAAAAAATGAAAAAATGCAAAGGAAATTGAAAACACAAAAATTAAAACTGATAAATGGGAATTGATTCGAGGTCGGATCCATTGCTTTTTTACATTTCCAACATTATCTATATATTTATAATTAGTGATGGTAAATGGATAGATTAGACGGATTTGGATTGAATTATTAATGGATTGATCATTAATGGATCAAAAAATATAGATTATAAATGAATCAAAATTCAAATAAATTAAACGAATTTGAATTGACTCATAAATTTAATATAAATTATTATAATTTTTTTATTAATTAATATATTCAATAATAATAATATTAAATTAAAAATATAATAAAAATAATAATAGGCATTATTATTTTGATTTTGTATTAATATGAATGTCATAATTGACATATCTGATCTTGTCACGTCTCGATGATACAAATAACTCGATTTTTCGGAGCTGTGAATATATTAGTAGAATATTTTATTACATAAGAAAATTAAAATCCAACTAATTTATATTTTCAACATAAGTGATCTTTAGAATATGATAAGCACGAGGCTATCATTCTGACAAACTGATATCATCTTCACGTAATTCTTATTTCTGAAATCAAGATTTCTTTTTATTACCATTCTAATTTTTTTTTCCAGCTTTTCTGAGTGATTATTTTGAATAATCACTTCTCTGCTTAATCTTTGCTCATATACACTGCCTGACAAATATTAATTATTCGAGATTAAAATATCTTTAAATATAATTTATTAAAGAGATATCCCATTTCTAAAGATAATACTCCTCTAATTAGCGTAAATTAAGTGGCAGAACAGGAGCAAAGTGCTGGTAACTACTTGGTTGGTAAGAGATGCATTAATTCCGGGGGGTAACATTAAACGAGTGTCGTCGTTGCACGTGTAATATGATCAGGTTAAACCTAGTGGGGCAGCTAGGCTTTATAGATCTTAGTGAGTCACCCAAGTAAAAGATCTAATGCTGGGGATTGCATAAGCCTACATTTTTAGCCTATATATTTATATTTCTTTGCCTGCATTAAGTATTGTTTATAATTGCTAGCAAAAGTTTTAGACATAAAATATTTTAAAATACTTAAAAGTAAATATTTTACTTTTTTATAAGATTATAAGCATAAATTATAACTACTCGGAACTATTATTTTTAAAAAGAAAAAAAAAAACAAAAATGAAAGCAATGTGGCATGGTATTATTTATTTTTGGGCTTTAAATATCCAATTACTCGTAATGTTGAAAGTAATGTGACAAAATAGAATTTTGAAAACACCCGTTGAATTCAGGTCTAATAAATTAAAAAGTAAGATGAGTCAATTTTAGATTGATTCAGTATATAATAGATTGGATTGAAAAATAAAATTGATTAATTTTGGATTGATTCAATAAATATTTATTTGTATTGTGTTGAATTTGGATCATTATTTTTTGAACGAATTTGGATCAATTTTCCTAGGTCTATTTATAACATTATTTATACTTTAATTTGATTTGTGTTTTCATTTGTTATGAATAATGAAATTTTATTTATATAAAAGTGCAAACTATGAAATTTTTGTTTTTCATTCATTGGACAGACGCAACATGACTCGAGCGTTTAAATTTAAAATTATAAAAAAAATGAAAATTGAGAAGGTTTATAATTGAAAAATCAATTTTCTTTAAAGGTGAATTATAAAATTTTTTATTTGATTTTGTCAGACATACTTCCAATTATTTAGATGATTAATTCAAGTCATTTTTCTAATTTAAAATGTAGTGGAAGAAAAAACATTTTAAAGCCAAATATATGAGTTTAAAATTTAATTTAAATGTAAAGATTGAATAGATCTAAAATATATTTGAAGGCTACTAATTGTTTTAAAATTTATTTCGATAATGTTAAGACCTATGCATAGCCATGTTATGACGATCTTTGCTACCAACTCCTTAACCAATATAACTCGTGAACAAACTGAATAATAAAATTTTATCCTAAAATTTTTTATCAAAATTTCAATTTAAATTTAAAAATAATTTTTTAAACTTTTATTTTTTTTTCATTATATATTTTGCATAATTGTCCAAATTTCTTTTTATATTGAAGTAAGTCAGTCATAAAAAAAAGGCAACTCCATTAAATGTTGATTAAAAACCACATTCCATTTAGAATAGAAAAAGCTTATTATTAATAAATAATAATTAATTCATGCAAATCCCATTTGAAATATGAAGGGTTTATCATTAGTTAATAATAATTACACATTAATTCATTTTTAACTTGATTAAATTTAAATATATCTTTTATCAATATATAATTATTTTATCCAAAAATTAACCAAGAAATGTAGTTTTAATTTTCTATTTCAAATAGCAAAATTTTAATTTTTTTTCTTAATATTAATTATATTATTTGTGTCAGTAAAAATATAATAATATTTCCTTTGATTTTATTTATTTGATTAATTAAAAAATATCAAAAATTTTAGAATGTTCTTTCTATTATCAGTAATTGTATTTAAAAATTAATTAAGAGATGTTATTTTAATTTTCTGTTTCAATTAAGCGCTCGAATTTGAGAGTTGATTTTTCTGAAAAATGAGTTGGAATTGATCAATAGAAATTTCAATTGAATTGTAATTGGAATTAAAATTGGTCATTCTTGCACTTTGAATTGGAATTGAATTGATTTTATTTTCATAATTGGTTTGGTTGGAATTGATTCAATTAAGCAATTGAAATTGAGATTGAGATCCAGTTTCTGTTGGGTCTAGTTATGATAAATGTAACAAAGATCTTTTTGATCCTATATTGATATAATCGAAGGACGAGATTGTCAGAGATGATATCAGTTATTATGTATTTTTTGAGCTCATAAAGTATTATAGTAATATGCTATTACTAAGACTATTGCATATTTATATGCATAAGGTTCAAATGAGAGATTGTTGAAATTTATGGACTTATATATATATTAAATATGTTAATTGTATATTATAAGCTATTATAGTTTTAGTTCAAATAAAAGTGATCTGATTAATTTAAAGTCAAATTTAACTTAAAAATCATCTTATTAAAAGTATGTAGGTTATTTTATAAATGTGTAAAAACGTAAAGGATTTAATCTAATTTATGACGAAAAAATTAGAGAATAAGTCACTTTATATATAGTTTATGGTTCTGATTGTACAGGGATAACCCTAACCTTAATATAATCTTTTCTCTCATGTATCCTATCACTTTAGAGAAAAATATAGATCTTTGTGCCGACTAAAAAGCATAAAACCATTGTATTTTTTGTGATAGCTATGGATTAAGTTATGATTCCGCCTCTATTTTATTTTTAATAATTTGACATGATCGATTTATGGGTTATTATGCATTTAAAATGTTTTCTAACATGCAGGATTTCAACCTGCACCATCTAGATGTCAAAATCTCTTATGTACCACTGGACACTCAGTAAGAATCGATCTTTATTTCCTCCATAGCTGATATAATACAAAATTTAATAAAAAAAATAATAAAATACAAAGTTTCATAGAAAAATCAAAACTGTACTCCGTGGGTCCAACTTCTGATTTCGCAAGAAGTGAATTCGGTTTTGAATAAATTGCAATTCTCTACATAATTTTTTACACATAAAATAATTTATTTTATTTAAAAAATACATTATTTAAAAAATATTTTGTTAAAATATTTTTCTAATTTTATAAAAAATAAAAAAATTAAAGTATAAAAATAAAAATATATTTTAAGGTAACTATATATAAGTTTTTTTTTACAAAGAAATAAACAAAATAAAGGTATAAAAATAAAAATATAATATATATGAATAGACCAATAGTAAACTAACGGTCAATCAGTATTTTAAAAATATCAAAAATAAAAAGTGAAATTAAATCTATCAGATTGATTAATTGAAAAAATAAATTTGAATTTAAATCGGTCTTGCGATTAATAAAATTTTTTCTCATCCCTAACTATTGGAGCAATAAAAAAAGAATTAATTACAAAAAAGTCTCAATTATAGGGTATCTTACAATATTAGATCCCATTTTTAAAAATTTCAACGTCAATTTTCAGCTTTGACTCACCTTTCAATTGAGGGACTTCGTTGCTATTCCATCGCTATTCTATCAATAGTGACGGAATAGCGACAGAGTCCTTTAATTGAAAAGAGAGTCGAATTTGGGAGTTGACATTGTAATATTTTGAAGATAAAATCTAAAATTGTAGGATACATTATAGTCTAAGCCTTAATTTATAATTAATCCTAAAACAAATTACCTAGATAAAGGGGCAAAGTTGAAAATTGGCTCAAATATGGACTTGTCCCTTAATAAAATAAAATGGAATAAGGTACTAAAATGTCCCTAATATATTTTGGTAGTAGCTCAAATGCTCTTTAACTTTTTTTTTTGGAGTGTAAATGCCCCTAATGTTCTAAAATCTATACTAAAATATCCTTTCATCAAGCTACCGTCAACTCTGGATTAACGGCGATGACGTGGCACTGACACGCAGTAAAATATATCACATCAGCGTTACATGTATTTTTAATCCAAATATATTTAGGGGTATTTTAGTACTTTGAGTAAGGCATTAAAGGTATTATAGTACCCTAATGAAAAACATTAAAAATATTTTTATACTTTAGAGAAAATATTAAAAATCCATATTTATTACATTAGATATTAATCAATATTTGTTACATTAATTAATAAATATTTTTTATTTAAATTTATGAATAAAAAAATTATGAATAAAAAAATTATAAATGAATTATATAGTTCTGTAATATTTATTAATTAATTTTTTTAATGAATATAATATTAAAATTTGACTACAAAAATATTCCTAAATATTTTGGCATTTAAAGCAATTGGAGCAACCTATAAGAATTTACACATGATATTAATTAAATTATTTTTATAAAAAATCATCAAATTATAAAACCTAAATAAATTGGTGTTTAAATATATAATATGACTATTGCTAATTAAGATAAAAATTTGAACAATCTATTAAATATGTTATTGTATTTATTTAATATCTTTATAATTTATTATTTGCTGGTTTACAAATTTTATTTTATACAAATATATCATTTTATTGTTTAATTACTTATAAATATTTAAATTATATTTTTAAGACAATATATCCCATCATTTTTTTAAGAAAATGATTACATATCAAGGTGAAATACAAAAATCTAATATATATATATATATATATATATATATATATATATATATATATATATATATATATATATATATATATATATATATATATATATATATATATATTTGTTATAAGAAGTTGATAAAAATGCCCTTAAATGCATTTTTGTAGTCAAATTTTAATATTATATATTTTTTTAAAAAATTAATTAATAAATATTCTTGAGCTATGTAATTTTTTTCTTATTCGTACATTTATGTAAAAAATATTTATTAATTAATGAAATAAATATTGATTAATATTTAATGTGATAAATATTAATTTTAATGTTTTCTTTAAGTACAAAAATGCTCTTATTATTTTTATTAGGGTATTAAAATGCCCTTAAAATTTTTTGTAATAGTAAAATGCCCGTAAAATCTTTTATACAGTGCTAAAATGCCCTTAAATATATTTAGATTTAAAAAATATGTGGCGTTGACGTGTCATATTTTATCATGTGTCAATATTACGTCAACATTGTTAATTCGAAATTGATGTTAGCTTGACAGAAGGATATTTTAGTACCTATTTTAGAACATTAAGGGCATTTTTGCTCAAAAAAAAGTTTAGGGGCATTTTAACTCCTATCAAAATACAGAAGAGGCATTTTACTACCTTATCCCAAATAAAATTCTGGACAAAGTCGCATTGCATGATCTTGTCTGACTTGACTTTCATTAACAACTGACTAATGACTTACATGGTAACTGATGGCTAGAATACTTACATGAGCATAAAATTTTATGATCATCAGCTAAACAACATGTAACACCCTTACTGAACAGTTTAACTGAATCAAGTGATAAGACGAAAAATTTTTTTTCTTCACACAGAGACTTAACTATCCCAACAACTTCAGGCTTGTCCAAAAGAAAATACTTAAAAATGAAGCCGATAAACTATAATTGTCCAAGTGACTGATTCCCAAATAAAAATCCGGCAATATAACGCCCTAAAACTTAACTAGTCCACCTGAAAAATCAGACAATTTTCTCAGCCCCTCAGGGGCACAATAATACAAAAATAATTTCATCAAGCATCTCATTCATCCATTTTCATTATTGATCACAATTCCTAAGATAAGTCAATAATACACATTGCACTCTTAAATTATTATAATATTCCAAAATAGAAACAAGTTACATTAAGAATCGCCTCGCTACATCTGTGAACCTCAAAAGATGAATTGCTCGAAACTAAATCCCTTCTTCTGATGGTTGAGCCGAAGCAGCTGTCTAACCAAAAACAAGTCTATCCTGCAACCTACACGGATCACGAAACCCGTGCTAAGCTATAAAGCTTAGTGGGGAACAAAATAATCTAAAAATAATCTTTTACACATGTAGTATCAATTATACAAATACAAAGTTGTTAATATTCTTAATAAATGCCTTCAATTACTTTAGTTTCCAGTTCTTATATTCAACAATAAATCACAAGCATAAACGACATAACATCTTGCTTACATGGACAATAAAACTTAATAACTCAGTAATCAATGCATCATTCATTATTACCACAAAAGACAGCCGGCATAGTTCTTTCATACATTTACATCATTTAAAACATTGTATGCATTCAAAGTTCATTGTCATGTAATCATTACATAATCTTAACAAGGTGAACAATATAAGACTTAACATCATAGTGTGCCATATATATATACACTTGATCAATAACAGAGTGATGTGCATACATATACATATATATATATATAGATACATAATGTTTATATAGAATGAAAGAATCACGTGCTCATCAATATTATAATTTGCAATTTATTATCCATTTGATGTACTTATATAAGAGGATAAATTCTTACGCATATTAGTTATGAACGATCATATTACTTATCTTTTATACTTTTTAACTTATTTTCATATTAGTGCCCCTAGAACAGTACCGACAGAAATACTCGGACTGGATATACGAGATGTGGACCCCACAGGGTCACAACAGACTGAGAAATGATACCAAAAGATCACTTCTCCACAGAACATATAACAGATACAGAAAACAGAGACAGATAATTACTATGGAGATCAATGATCCTACCATAGTAAAGCAAGTCACCATGACTTGCACCGCGGTACAGAGATCCCTATGGCCAGCCAATTATATCCGGAGCTAGTTTTTACTGCCAGACTATTTTCTAAGGGCGCAAAAGATCACTTACTTTCAGTACATTTATCAATTTTTTTCATCATTTCAATCCAGATAATACAGTTATTCAGAACATTCAATATTCTTATACAGTTTGTGAATCATCATTCACTTATATCATGAATTATTTCACAATAATTCAGCAAGTTCTCTTTACATTACTCTTCAGTCATCAAAGGAGTTTACTTAATATACATTCTTTCAATTTACTTTTAAACTTTCACATAACCATATATTAACAATACTTATACTTGGCATAGAAAGTTATGCATTGCTAGATTGCTTTCATGAACATGAAATCATATATAATCTTATCACATCCACTGTGAGTGTCTAAAACAGTACATAAACACAGTCATTTCAGAAAGACGTACCTGCATAGTTCATTATAGCCATCTCACCTGCTCTATTGTACTCAATTTAATCACAACATATATATTCAATCAATACATCAAATACATATATTCAGTGACAAATCCGATATCAATATCTACTTACACAAGTCCATATCATTTTAGTGCCTATAGATGCATATAGGTGCAATGTCATAATCACATATCTAAATATGTCTACTCCATTTATAATGATGATATTCAGTTTTGTTATGCAAATATTAAACAAAGATTCATAAAGAAACGAGTATTTTTCAATATTTCCCAATTCATTATATTTTACGGTATTTCCATTCTTTACATGTTTATATCACATTTATTCTAATAGCCTACTACTATACTAGTTACATTCTCACTTGTTTTGTATTATGACATTATAATCTTTAATTATCGTATATTCAATTCCAATTAATCATCTTTTACTCTTTTATGATCTCTTATGTATCAAATAACTTCTTTGTTTAATATCTTAGCAAAATGCATCATGAAAAATAAAACATATATGTGAAGTTAACATACTTCATAGCCCGATACTTATACAAGTTTTATGGTAAGAAGTGAGAATAAACTTAATTTAATTATAACTATCTCCAAAGAGTCATCTCTTATTCCTTCTTATCTTAATCAAATACTGTACATATAACCAATGTCTTAAAACGTTAACCCTCGTTACCTAATCACTTTTCTTTTACGAAACTGGAAGTTATGCAATGATAGCAACAATGATTATACTATAGTTGTATCAAATCATATATTCATAGAGTATATCTATATCTCATTATGCCAACATATATCAAATTAAACTTATTTAAGAACAATCTTAATAATATTGATTCTTTAGCTATCTAAGTTCAATCATAAATCAACTGGCAAAACCTATACTTTTTATTGCCAAATTAACCATTAGCTTTTAAAATTTCCCTATTAGCGTTTAATAGCATAACCTAGATTTTTATTTATACATTTCTCAATTAAACATATTAGCTAAATTCTTAATTAAACTCAACAAATACATTAAACAAAGTAACAACGTATAATTTCCCTACCAAGGAATAATTTCAAAATCCATTGGTAAGGAGCTAAAACATTTCTATTGCAACTCAATCACAAATTTCCTTTATACTTTCCAACTAGGCAAAATCTAGAATAGTGATTAGTAAACCACCATATTAAATTTAATAATGATATCAAAGATAAACCTTTAACACATAAGGTAATTAACTTATTTAGTTTATATCCAAGTTCATCAACACTTCTATTAATAGTTATAATTCATTATTTATTCAATTATACCATTAACACTTAATTCAAATTGAACTCAAAACTTTATCCCGCCTAGTTCAACCTAATTAAATTCACGATAACTATTATACTTTCAATGTCATATACAAATCTAAGTTCAGACAAAGCATAAAATAATTAGCAGAAACCAGCACACTGTCGAATACTTATCACATAATCATTTATCCCTTTCCCATGAAACAATTCTTCCAAAAACTAGTATTTGTTAAGTCCAATTATAATAATCAACCATAAATTGATTATTTCAATAGTAACTATCCATAGGTAATGTCATTATATAATTGACTTCTTAAGTGTTTCCTTGACCAAATTAGATGCTTAATAATAACATAATTTGCTCACTAACGATACCCCTTGCAAAAACTTCTAATTTGGTTGATAACTTGGCCATAACAACATAAAAACAATCTAATCAAATCTCAAAACTATACACAAAAATCAATTTATTAAACTAGTTCCCATACTGTAGAGTCGAAGACCAAAACGCCCTCTCCATTCTGCATGTTCAGAGCCTCGTCGGAGCCTCATCGGAGACTCGTCGGAGTCTCGCCGGAGACGTGCCGTAGCCTCACACCTGAAGCCAGAGTCGCCGGCAGCTTCCTAGTGGTCTTCACGCGCCTCACCACCGTCTCAAGCCGCCGAAAAATGCGCTGGAAGGTAGCGGCCACCACACTTTCGATCTCCCTAACGCCGGCGAGTGGGGACAATCAGTGACCACCGAAAGTTCAGTCTCAGCCTCGTGATCTGACCGGTACCATCAGCTCCCTCCACCGCCGACGAGAACCACCGGAAAAAGAGAAAGAAGTTATGGTGGTGATGGGGAAAAAGGAGAGCTCGATCTAGGTGGTGGTGAGCAGAACAAAAAGAGGGGAACCACCGAAGGAGCGGCGGCGACGATCAGCGCCCTTTCGCCGGCGTCGAGCGGCGGCAGCAGTCCCCTCCCCTTCCCCGCTTCTCTCTTCTTCTTTTCTTTCTTCTCTTTCTCTTTTTTTTTTATAATCATAATACTAATACCCCTCCATTTTGCTTTCTTTTTATTTTTAACAACTCCTTTTTCTTAACCCATAAATTCTCTCTTCTTTCTTTTTAATATCAACCACACATTGTTTTTAAAATCTTACCCTTATATATATATATTAACTTTCATAATATGTTTTAATTAACCATTGTTAAATTAAAACCCGAAAACATAATCAATCCAAATTTGCTTTTGGGGCGTTACACAACATACTACAGTGAGCTTTGCATAGCATGTTCATTATTTTTGTTGGATCCAATGCAAAAAAAAATAAACTTTTTAATGGGTCCAGTTCAAAAAAAAACTTTTTTTGTTAGGTCAAGGGATGATCACTGGACAGGGCAGAAGTGAGAAATGGCTCACCACCTATTACCCTACCTAGAGGCGGGGACGGAGAATCCACGCCCTCGTTAGGATTATAGGGAGAAAATTTCTCTCGTCCCCATCCCCATCCCGCTGAAAGCCCCATCCCCGATTATTTTTTTTTTAAAAAATCAATTATAATTAAAATATAATATTTAACAATTAATTATAATTGAAATACAATATTTAATAATTAAAAAAATCTAAATTCAATTACAAATCAAATTAATATAAATTTTAGAAATTGACAAAAATAAAATTAAATAAAATTTAAAATTATATTAAATAAATATAATTAAATATAAATACTGAAATTTGGGGTGGGGATTAAGTGCCCCAAATTCTTAGTCGAGAAAATTTTTCCCCCTTTCATGCCCCCATGAGAAAAGTTTTTGGGATTCCTTGTCCTATTTGAGGCGGTTCCCAAGGTGGGGAATCCATGATCATCCCTAGTTGATATGGGTGAGCATAGATCGGTTAACCAGTCCATTAAAATCGATTTTTTCAAAATACTAATTGTTAATCAGTCCGTTATGATCGGTTAATTAATCCATCGGTTTCAATTTTCAGACTAGTTAACTAATTTTTTTGGTTAACCACCGCAATTATAAAATGCAATTTCAAATATTAAAATTTTCAAAATACTTAAAATAAAAATTGAATACAATACTTAATTCAAGACATTGTTTAAACTAAATATAAAAGTTAAAATGTTCAAAATACTTGATATTAAAATTAAAAATTAAACACATAATGTTCAAAGTTCACATAAACTTTTGCATAATCAACTCTCTAGTTATTAACTTGAATCACATTATGGTCACCTACATCACAAGCTTATTCTGCAATTAAAAAATATTACAAATTAGAAGTTATTAAACCAACAATAGAAATATAAGTAGAAAAATCAAAATAAAAGGAAATAATACCTATCTCCACACTTTCAAGTTCTTCTAAAACTCGTTCAATTGAAATTGATTTACTACTTGATCTAAACCAATCTTGTCCATAAATGAGTGCTTCCATAATTCTAGGAGTTAGACTAGATCGAAATGAGTCAAGAATACGACCTTCTATACTAAATAGATTCTGATGTAATGGTTGACACATGCATTGTCAGTACATCTCAAGCTATTGCAGAAAGTATTTGAGACCTCGATAAATTAACCTTCCACCAATTCAATATATCAAAACCTTTTTTTTGTCTTCCTCAAGCACCTCATTGTAATACCTATCAAACTCAGTTTTTACTTCCTTACCACCTCTAGATATTTTTTTGTTTTTCAAAACTGCTTGAATAATACAGTAGTAACCCTGGATTTAACCTTATTTTTATCAAACTCAACTGTTTCAATTGCTTCTTTTTGAGTGGATGGCACTATTGATGCACCATAAGAATCATACATGGCAGATAAAACTTTTCTCAATATTTCTTTTAACTTTTCATTGTTCTCATGACCATGACAATTCTCAATAATGACATCAACATATTCCAATTTAAAATGAGGATTAAGCACAATAGCAGCAAACAACATAATATTCACATTATCAACATTTGCCCAATACTTGTCAAATTTTTATTTCATCTTAATGGCCATTGCCCTCAAACCTGAATGGTCACTTTTGCACCAAGAAGAAATCAATAAGCCAATACCATAAATCTGTCTCATATATTAATTTCCAGTGACAAAGTGGGCCAAACAAATTCACGGTTGTTTCATAAAACACATCAAGAAAAGGAAGCAGACTTTTAGCATATTCCCAATCTCCCCTCGCAAGTAAACCATTCTTATTCAAAAGCTCACTCACATATTTTCTATTAGTCACCTCAAGCAAGTTAAAAGCCTTTTCAAACTTAATATCATATTTTAACATCAAATAAGTTAAATTCCACCTAGTCTCCACATCTAGGCACACAACACTCGAAGTATTTAGCAACTTTTTTTTAGCACAATCTTTAAACTTACTCAACCTTGAAGGAGAAGATCTAACATATTTTACTGAATTTTGAATTTTCTCAATTCAAGACTCAATATCTTTCAAACATTTTTTCACAATAAAACTCAAAATATGAGCAACACATCTCATATGTAAGTATTCAGCATCCAAAACACTATCCTCCCAACTATTCAACCTTCTTTTTAAATATTGAATACCCAAATCATTTGAAGCTACATTATCAACAATCACAATAAAAACTCTACGGCTACCCCAATCAAGCAAACACTTTTTCAATTGATTGACCCATGACCTCACCAAAATTATTAGAAATTGGACAAAATGAAATTATTTTTTCATGCAATTTCCAATCGTCACCAATGAAATGACATGTGATACACATATAACTCAAACTCTAAATGAAACTCTATGCATCAGCTATAAGATAGATTTTATAAGATAACTTCTTCAAACAATTCATCAAATTCAATTTCTGTTGTTTGTAGAGATTATAACAATCCCTAACAACTGTAAAATGTGATGGCATAACAAACAAAGGTTTCAAAGCACGACAAAAATCACGAAAACCTTCATGCTCCACAAATCTAAAAGGAATCTCATTAGAAATTATCATTCTAGCTAGACATCTCCTACACTCTTCTTGATCAAATTTCCAATGAGAAAGTGTATGCGTAGTGCCAACAAAACTTTCACTTAGTAAAGGTTTAAATGTCAAGGTTCTTTGGCTTTTTTTGTTCATTTGCTGGATATTTTTTACACCTACCCAAGTGGTTACTCAAACAACTAGTTCCACTAGATGATGGACATGCAAGAGATTTTTCACAATATTTGCAAGTAGTCATTTGATCACTACTATTGTTATTGTTAATTGTTTCAAAATGATCCCAAACCTAAGATTTTTGCTTACTACTTTTCTTTGATTTTGAAAGTGGCGATTTTGTTGAATTCCCACCTTGAGTTACTGTCTCCATTTAAACCGGTTAAGTACACTCTTCATTTGTTATCTGTTTTTGTTGATGCTGTCTTTGTGGGGTGGTTAATAACTCAAAAGTCCAAAATACTTTCCTTGTTGTCCTTTAGATACTTGGGAAAGTAATTAGGTGGAAGAATAATAAACTAATAAAATAAAAATTAATCAACTATATGATCTAGCAAAATTACTACTTGTCTGACTGTTCCATTCCACCTCACAATAATTAAACTTAATTATTCTTTTTTCCTATCTCATAACTTAGGTGGCAACTCAATAACTTATTTTCATCGGAAATTGATAATTTTTATGATCAAATTTCGTCGAATTATGCCCTGATATCTTATATACAATTAGGCACGGCATTCTAATATTCTAATTCCTTACCACACAATCAATGCTTAATTTAACTTTATTTTAACAGATAAAGTCCTCCATTCCAACTCTACACTCATAACTTTCTTCACCAAAAAGCTTCCATTGGATTTTAGTTTTCAGATTCTTGAAAAATAGGCGACAAATTCAATTATTGTATATTGTTTTTGCTGTACATATGACAATCTACATGCAATTATCAATATATCGCTTAACCTCAAAACTTTTTACAAATAATACTGCATCATAAACTTCTTAGGTTACAGGTTGTTTGAGAGGATAAAATGTAATATAATAATGCATCTTAATTACATAAATAAATCAATACAATCTGTATCCCTATCGCATTGATATGATACCAATTAAAAGTTATAGGGATAATGTGTCTTGAGATATGATGGTTTAAGTGAAAGATTGAAACAAATATGCAATAAAGCTAATTGTTAATTACAAGATATATACTCGTGAAAGTTGGCATGAGATTTTTTTTGCCACAAAAAGAATATTCTGCAGAAGAAGTCAATTAGAAGGAATTTAAAACTAATTTTGTATCAGTAAATGGTGAACCACTGACAAGTTATAAAAATGCATATGGATCACCCAAGAAACCATATGTAATTGAGCCCTGGAATTAATAAAAACCCTGCACCTAGAAAACTATTTGCAAACAAGCCCAAGGTAAGGATATCTAAAAATTAAAATAACAGAAACTCTATCCAACCAGACCAAGTACACAGCTCCCCCTAACCAATTCCCTATTAATATGTAACAACGAGATAATATCAAAAGTGCCCTTCTCTAACAAACATATCAGTTTCAATGTGAAATAAATAATCCATAACATAATGCCAAAAAATTGTAGGATGCCTAATAAACCAGATCATCAAAACAAAGTAGCCAATGAGGGCTCACACGCAGCGATAAACAACCCCTGACAACTTTCAAATTTGGGAGAAGAAAAATGCAGAACAAGAGCATAACAACATTGATACAAGAATCACATGGACTTACTTTCAAATCTTTCAGCTCGAAGTAGGCCCTCCAGTAGCTATAAGAATCGTCTCCTTCAAGCGTTGAACAATAATCCGCATAAGAAACGAAGTAATATTTTAACACCCGTTCTAATTACCTTTGTCTATACGTTATCTTATTTAATTATTTACACAAAACTCAATTATTTCACTCATGAATAATACACACTTCTTAGGGCATATAAATACAATTACATACATATACACTGATTCAAAAGCTTAATAAACATTTACTATTATACGAGTTTATTGTCAGTTACAAAATTTCATTATGTACATTACAAATTTTGGGTTATATACCATAATCTTCCTCAAGCTTTAATCCTTATGGCCTGCAGATGTTGCCCAGACATGCAACTCTATGCTTACACCTATGAACCTACACGAGAAAATACCCATGCTGAGCAATAGCTCGGTGGGGAGAAACATAACACAATCTACCAAGAAACATAACATCATAACATGCAAAGACTAAAACCCCGTCTCATTACAACACATGTAAATATTGAATAATTATATACATTTTATTTAATGACATTAACACTTCAATAATCAACAATTATGCTAGTATGGTCATGTAACACTTAGAATCTTTACATTTTTCTCATTTATCAATATACATGTCAAATCAATTAACTTTCATTGCCTGAATTCCCATTAATGGTGGATAATGGATACAAACAAGCGACACTGACAAGCAGTATTGTACATGCGAGATATAATAGTCTCAAATTAGGTGATACTAATAACCAATATCATACAGGTGAGATATAATAGTCTCGAATTAGGTGACACCCTTAGGTATTGAATCACTAGGCAGCTGCAATCACTATCCCTTAATAGGTATGCCTATCTATCCACTACTATATGAAATTCAAGCTTTAATAAGTCACTAAGCATTCAAGAATATCACATTGGATATATTTAAAAGAAAGCATGGTGGCAATACAATCAATATAACATGCAACCATTCATTTAGTTGCATATAGCATAGCTAATGTACTATTTACGTTCATTTATAGTCATTATGATTTACACTCATTTATGTCACTTATTACACTTATTTTTTTATACTTAAAACACTCTAAACATGCTTAGGAAGGTCTAACTGTGCTTTGGTATCAATTTAGGACCTTAAATTCAAGTTTAAAAAAAGCAGGGAAGGATCACGATCATTAGCTTATACCTGATAACAGTGACCTAAGTTACATTTCGGTTCTGGACTGAGTGAAATTACCTCACGGTTAATACCAAAAAAGTGTTGACCGTGACCTACGTTACGGGAAGGGGTTATGGTCACTAGGTTTTACTTGCTGACCATGGCATAGGTTTTTTTTTATTCTGGACTAAAATTTAGGCTATATCACGGTCATTAGATTTTTTCTGCTAACTGTGAGGTCCCTTATACCCAGAAGCAGATTTTTAGTTTCCACTTGTATGACATATTTAACCTAGAACAGGATGTTTTCAGGGAAAATAGTCTTCTACAAAGTTATCCCACTGTCTCTAATTTTCAAAACACCAAAAATCACTCAATTATGACTTCTAAATCTTAAGATATCACTAAAACATTACAGACTATTCCAAATAACAAATAGCAAGAGTCTGTCAACTTCAAGCTAAAGTTCGAACATCTTAGAGGCAGATTCAAGTTTTCAGGTCTTCTACAAAGTTGTAGATCTAGGTCTTATCTTTCATTTAAAACTAGAATCACTTCAATCCAATATCTACAGAAGGATTTATTTAATTTACACTAAAATTGGTTCACATAAATCTAAGCAAATCTCCACTTTTCCACTTTTTAAAGCATAAATCATCATTTTCTTAACACAACACAACAATAATCATGTCCAATATCAACCAAAAAATAAATATAACATATAAATCCACTTAAATCAAATACATATATAGCATAAGGAAGAAAGACTCCCAAACATTCACAAGCTTCACTCCTTTCTCTTCAATCTTCTCCTTCTTTCTCTTTACTTGTGCTTGATTATCGATCCTTAAAATAACATAATTTCACATGTAAAAATAATCATTTACTCTCTTGAATCTAAAGTAAGGAGAAGAGAAAGAGATCTTTTACTTTATAATTTGGTAACCATTAATTTCTTTTTCCTCCAATTCCTTGGTTAGCTTTTTAAGGGTTAAATGGGATTAGTTTAGGAAAAAATAAGGTAGAAAGGGATGACTTCCTTTAGCCCTTAAGGTGGCCGGCCATCCCTTTAAAGAAATCCTTTTTTATCTCATTTATTCAAGAATAGTCTAGAGAGCATAAGTGTTGCCTTCCCATTGGCTTACTTGTTGGCCAAGGAAAAATTTCACTTAGCTCCCTAATTTACTTCAATTTGTTATATCTTCCCTTAAACTTTCTCTCTTGCTTTTCAATTAAACCCCTACTTAACATTATTCTTTAATTAAACACATGTATAATTTATTTTAGAAGGGGTCACATTACCCTTACTCTGTCAAAATAATTTTCTTTCGGTCCCACTCATAATGCATTAGCTAACCAGATCTATATTGATCATAATATCATTTAAACATGAATACATTCTTCTGTGGTACATGTTGGAGCCTTACAAATATATAATCATGCATTAAATAAGAATAGTTTATCTAAATAATCATGCATTAAATACAAAGAAAAAATCTGAATCCACAAAGGATCCAAATAAGTGAGTGGAAACCAAAAGGATCAAAAGAAGCAGAAAACGAACAAACAAAGGATCTAAAAATAAATACTTACCAATACAGATGAGAGATAGAACACCAATGAGGGAGGGAGAGTACCGGTGAGGAAGGGAGATAAATTGCAACCGGAGTGAAGGAGAGAGGTGAATTCAAAAAGGCAACAGCGACTTATTGTGTAAAGGGAAGAGGCAAACCAGAAATAAGGTTTGGGATTTTTATTCTCTCTCTCTCTCTCTCTCTCTCTCTCTCTCTCTCTCTCTATATATATATATATATATATATATATATATATATATATATAGATTAAAAATTAAACCGATCGGTTAATCGAAATCATCGATTTTTTTAACTGTGGATCAAAACCGAAAATCCCAAATTTTAAAATTCTTAACCATTTTTTTGATTTTGTTAACCAAAAACTCGGTTCGATTTCTTATCGATTTTTCAGTTTTTTTGCTCAACCCTACCAGTTGGGCCACTCTGCTCCTTTATTTCTTACTAATTCATCAAATATAAATAAACAAAATCAGCGTGTACCACTTTAGTTGAATACTAGCACAAAACGTGAACCCTTCGAAGAAAAATAAGCATCATAATTAATAGAGCATTTTTCATTTTACTATAAGGATTGATTTAAAAATTGAATTTGATATTTTTTTATGAAAAACACCAATTGAAATTTAATTTAATTTGAACAAATTCAATTAAAATTTAATTTATTAATTGACTATATATAGTCCCCCATTTAATTTGAAATTTCAATTGAAAATCAATTTCATTTGGCCACATTCCTTCTATTGATTTGAAAATTTTTTCAAATTTAATTTCAATTGAATTCCAATTTAATTTGATCAAATTAACTTGAAAATTTAATTAAAATTCAATTTCATTCCACCTTGATTCTCCATAGAGGTGAGCATGGATCGATTAACCAGTTCATGAGCAAAAAAATTAACCAGTCCGTTACATTTGGTTAATCAGTCCATCGATTTTAGTTTTTCAGTTTGGTTAGCCAATATTTTTCGGTTAACCATTAAAATTTATAAAATAAAATTATATAAAAAATAGACATAATTCAATTCAATTTTCAATGTGTAAAGTAATTTAATATAAAAATTATGAAATAAATATAATTTACTAGCCAAATTTTATATTTTATAAATTAATAGCTAATATTATAAAATATATTTGATATTTATTGAAAATTACTATGTTTGATTTTAAGTCAAATAAAATTTTGGATAATATTAAATATTATAATATAAACTCTAAAATATAAGAAAATATAATTAAATACTATTAAGTAAAACATGAACACCAATATATGATAAAAAACATATATAAAAGTTAATCGAATACTATATATAAATATTACTATATAATTAAATAGAATGATATAATATAAATTTAATTTAAAGTATTATATAAATTTTATAGGAAAATATAAAATATTAAGGTATAATAATAAAAATATAATTTAAAGTATTATTTTATGTAAATTTTAGAGAGAAATAGAAAAAAATTAAAGATATATATATATATATATATATATATATATATATATATATATATATATATATATATATATATATATGAACCGGTTAACTGTGGACTAATGGTTAACCGGTACTTAAAAACTTAAATCATAACCATTAACTCAAAATTAAAAAATTAAAAACCGTAATCGAATTTATCGGATCAGTTAACCGTAAAAATCGGTTCGATTTCGGATCAATTTTACGGTTAACCATATTTTTTATTTTTTTTGCTCACCCCTAATTCTCCAAATAATTTGAAAAGTCAATTGAAATTAAAATTTATATAGTGATTTGACTATTATTCTCTCCAATTAATTTGAAAAAAATTGAAATATAACTGTATTTGGCTAATGAAAATTCAATTTGATGTGGACATGATTTTATTCCATATTTTGAGTCATGTAATTAAAAATGTTTTTAAAGTTATTAAAATTATTTGCATGAATTTGATTAAGAAATTTACTACTACTAATAATAATAATAATAACAATAAATCTTAATATCAAACAATTAGCATTTTTAGAAAATTGGGTTATTATTTGAATGATGGAAAATCCAAAACTATTTTCCAGATCCATGTCATTTATAACAATATACAAAATTAGCATTTTTAAAAATTTAAAAGTTAAGTGATAACAACTCGATTTTTCAAACTGTTAGTTAGAAAGGACATTTTATTAAAATATTCGCAGTCTTACTATTAGTAGATTTGAAAATCTTTTCAAATTTAATTTCATTTGAATTCCAAATTAAATTGATCAAATTGACTTAAAAATTTAAATTAACTTGAAAATTCAGTTGAAATTCAATTTCATTTTGCCATGATTCTCCAAATAATTTGAAAATTCAATTGAAATTCAAATTTATTTACTGATTTGACTATTATCCTCTCCAATTGATTTGAAAAAAAAAATTGAAATTTAACTGTATTTGGCCAATGAAAATTCAATTTGATGTGGAGACAATTTTATTTGACTTTTTAAGTCATGTAATTAAAAATGTTTCTAAAGTTATTAAAATTATTAGCATGAATTTCATTAATAATAATAATAATAATAATAATAATAATAATAATAATAATAATAATAATAATAATAATAATAATAATAATAATAAGCAACCTTAACATCACACAATTACTTATCTTTAGGAAATTGCATTATTATTTGAATGATGAAAAATCCAAAACTATTTGCTAGATCCATGTTATTTATAACAATATACAAAATTAGCATTTTTAAAAATTTAAAAATTAAGTGATAAAAGTTTGGATTTTTGAATAGCCAGTTAGAAAGAACATTTGATTAAAATATTCATAGTCTGACTATTAGTGGAGAAAGACTGTCTAAGAACAATAGAAATTTGATGAAAATTTCTACAAGAAATGCTTTAGTGATCAAATTAGAGAATATTTGAAGGAACTTGAATAAAATTCTAAGTTTAGGGAAAAATTGTACCTGAGCTAGCGAACTGCATAGTTATTTATATGACTTTTGACTTGAATGTTTGTTACAACCAAGGTAATTAAAAAATGGTAATTGATTACGTAAACTGATATAAAAAGTGTTGTTAGATATATATCACAATTTATCATAAGAAGTAAAATTAAAATACCTTTCGTAATGTAGATCCGTTAATGTCGGAAACGCTCATTTTTACATCATCGGTCCAACTCTCACCCACGCCTCGCAAGTCTTGAAATGAAAGCTTTGAATCACAAACTAAAAGCCCCACAAACAAAGAGAGAAAACACACATGGAGTAAAACCAACAAAGTTTCGATAAAGAAGAATTTTTCTACATACCAAATACATAATTTTGGCCATATTTATAAGCCTCCAATTAAGGTAACATAAATTTCCTTAATTGGCATTAATTCAAAATCGACATTTACAATAACTTAATTCAAGAAATAACATTCTAATTAATGTGTCAATTACCTAATTCAAACTAGGTAACTGCCCACATTAATATACACTTAATTGGGCAGATTCCCTAATTAAGGAAAATCCCATTATGGAACTAATTCTATATATATTATTTTTGTACCGATATTATCACTTTTATATTGGGATCAATTTCTTATCTCGAAAGTCATGAACGTATCCCAAACTCCTTCATCTTCGACTCACACATGACGAAATAATTTTCAGCATTCTCTCCTATCATATAGGTAGATAGTTCATGTGATCAGTATACGTCAAGAAAACTAGTGCTGTACATCTGTTAAGAATATATAACATCTCGAGAAACAAGATATTCTTATAATAGTATGCCAAATCCTAGATAATTCTCTCACATTCATTCTTTTATCTTATGATCTCATAAAAATAATTTTTATGTTCACTATTGTGTCTCTACTTATAAAGACTACAATAGGTATACCAGTGAACCACGAAACTGCTGAATGTAATCAAAAAATATCTTCTCCATTTACTACATGCCATCCATCATAGTTCAACCTACTTTTTTAGTTAGATCTGCCAAACCAAAATTTTTTCATGATCCTTTGGAGACTAACTAATCTAGCCATATAGAACTATATTTCTGGTATAAGTTAAGAGTTCTGAGGATCGAAAGATAGGGTCTCACACTAGGAAAAAATTGAAATCATTCGTATAAGATTCCCTTCCCTTAGTTAACTCAAGCACACATGGTATGATGTATGTGTTATGGTGTTCTCTCCTTTCTCTTAAAGAAGTGCATGTCTTATTATTATTTAACACTATATAGAAACATAAGGTTGCATTGCATCGAAGCATCCAACTTTAGTCTATTTGCTTCAAGACTACTTCTGGCCTTTTAGACAAAATATGATAGTTACGTTTAATATATCATCGAATGTTTCTTAATCCTATTTCGGATCTTAGTCTAAAGCACACAGCCTCACGTGTATCTTTATGTTGCACTTTAACAAGACTTATCTTGTAATTTTTGTAAGATGGTACTTTTATTTTAAGCAGGTCCTCGAAATTCATTTTGTGTTAAAAAATTACCTCATATTAGACTTTATTAACTTATTAACAAAACTAATGTAAACATCCATGTGAGTGGGTTACTTCTCTATTCAATATGCTCTATCTTATAACAGTAAATGTTCACATATTAAATATTCACACTTATATATTGCCAATAATGAACTCATTTATTATTATTCATAAATAAAAATGTTAAGAAATTATAGTATATATCAAATCTTATGCAAACCCTGAGACCTAACGTGTCTCTCAAACACATCTTTTGATACAAGTTTAGTTAAGGAATCTGCAATCATATCTTGCGTGAAAATATACTAAAAGTTCACTTTTCCTCGTGCAACAATATCTTTAGTGTATTGATATTTAATATGGATATGTTTTGTCCTACTATGAAATTTTAGATCTTTGATGTAAGCTATCGACGACTAATAGTCACAAGTTCCTTTGAGGTAGTTACATTCAGATGGTCTATAAACTATTTTAACCCAACTGCCTCTTGTACTATAGCTGACGAAGCAATAAATTCTGCTTTCATTATTTAAAGGGCTACACAGGTCTATTTCTTGCTACTTCATGAAATGACACCCTTACCTAGCAAGAGAATATAACCTTATATGAATATTCTCTCATCCATATCTTATTCCTAATCAGCATTCGTATATCCTCTCAAATGCAGATCCTTTCCTTGAAAGCAGAGAGAATAATCTACGATATCTTTGAGGTATCTAAGTATTCTTTTTACTACCTTCCAATGTGCTTCGCCTGAATTAGATTGATATCTACTTACTATGCCCACAACATAACATATATTAGGTTTGGTACACAATATTGCATGCATCAGATTTTTCACGACACTGGCATACAAAACGTTTTATTTGTTCTTTCATCTTAGGATACATACTTTTGCTAAAAGACTGATTCTTAGCAATGGGAATGTCTATGGGCTTACAATTTTGCATATTAAATCATTCAATTTATGTTTCTTGAGACACTGACAATAATCTTCTCCAACGATTCCTTGAAATCTTAACTTTAAGGATATAATCTATTTGACTCATATCTTTCATCTCAAAGTTGGATGATGACCAATCTTTGATTTGATTTACGTATTCTTTATCATTTTCTGCTATAAGTATGTCATCTACATACAATGTTAAAATGAAAAAAATTATTTTCAAAACTTTTGGAGTAAATACAATGATCTTCATCAATCATGCTGAACTCATTCGACATGATTTTTTTATTAAATCTCAAATACTATTGTCTTAAAGACTGCTTTAGGCTATAGATCAATCTTATCAATTGGTAAAGCTTATGTTCACTGTCTTTTTTAATAAAATCTATAGGTTGCTACATATATATTTCTTTTTTCAACCCTCTATTGAGGAAAGCAATCTTTACATCCATTTGATATAGCTCCAGGTTTAAACTAGCCACTAAGACTAGAATTAACCTTATCGATGTAAATCTAACAATGTGAAATTGTCTCCTCATAATCAATTTCTTTCTGTGCTATAAATCCCTAACCGACTAGCCGAGCCTTATATCTTTTGATACTGCCATCAACTTTTTACTTTATTTTGAGAATCCACTTATTCCCAATTAGTTTACATCCTTTAGGTAGATCAACTAGTTTCTAAACATAATTCGATCTCATGAAAGACATATCTTCTTTCATTGTCTTAATCCATTTATCTTTAGATAGGCATGAGAGAGCTTCTTTTACATTTTTAAGCTTATCATTATCTTGTGGTGTAATAAAAAAGGCCTCGTTCACACCTTCGATCCCAAATTATCAACGTGAAACACTTTTTCTTTTAGATTTTTGTGATTTCGAATCTTGATAAATATGTCTCATATATTCATCATAGTTCGGAATAATTTCACTGAGATTAAGCTCTACGTTCATACTGAAATAAGGATCCTGAATATCCATACTCTCATTGGAGTTGAGCATGCTCACCTTTCTACTGGAGGAAGGAACCTGAACATCCGAACCATTGAGAAGAGGATCTTAACCTTCTTCATCAATTTTCCTCCCACTCGAATGGAGAGATCTAGATAGTTTATCTTCTTAAGTTTCATAAAAAGTAAAATCTTGACATATTTTGCCCAACTTTAAAAACTCATTTTCCAAAAATATGATGTCTCGTGATTCTGATACTTTATGTAATATTCTGATACATCAGAATATTACATAAAGATACTCTTTTTTATCTCTTAATCTTAATTTACTAAATTTATTTGAGGTATCATGGACATAAGCAGCACAACCCCGAGGACATAAATGATTTAAATTGAGTTATTGACTAGTCCATAACTCATAAGGATTGGGAGTAACAGACTTAGTAGGCATATGGTTTAGAACATATGTGGCTATTAACAAAGCATCTCCCCAATAAGAGATCGGCATATTTTTTGAGCCATCATAGAACGTACCATGTCTAAAAGGATCTTATTTTGCCATTTCAAAACACCATTTTATTATGGCATTATATAAATAGATAATTGATATTCAATGACTTTTTTATCATATAAAATTTTAAATTCTTTAAAAAGATATTCTCGACCATGGTCTATTCATAAAGCTTTAATTTTCTTATCCAATTGATTCCAATAAGATTCATAAAAATTTTAAAGCAACTTAATGCTTTAGACTTGTAAGATATCAAATAGACATGACCATACCTAGTATAGTAATATGTAAAAGTAATGAAATAATAGGTCCCATGCCTTGCCCTAACATTCATTGGGCCACAGATGTTAGAATGAATGAATTGCAAAGGAATAGTGGCTTAAGTTCTTTTTTGAGTGATTTTCTAACTAGTGTTCCTTGCGAGCAATGCTCACATGTAGGCAATTTAACCTCATTTAAATCACATAATAAACCTACCTTAGCTAAGTGACGCATTTGGTCTTGTCCGATATGGTTTAATCTAGCATACCATAATTTTATATTATCCTCATACGTATTTGAAGAAGAAGACATGAAAGAAAAACTAGCTTTATTAGAATAATCAGGATCAACATCCATAATTATAAAATTGTATGAAACAAAGCTAGAACCATAAAAAAAATGTCTTTTAAAAATAAGTTAACTTTATCATTCTTAAAATGCAGGACAAATCCAAGTTTCATCAAAGTTAAAATAGAAACTAAGTTTCTACGAATATCTAGAGCATAAAGCACATTGTGTAGGAGTAAGGTTCGGCTTTTACGCAAGACTTGTCTGCATGTGCCAATTTTTTAGACTATCACTCTGGTATTGTTGCCTATATAAATCTATTTTACTCTGGCAGTTACTCATCAAAACTTGACAAAAGCATCTTGATCTCTTACCAAATGGTCCGTTACTCCTAAATCAAACTCCAATAAAGGATAAAGTTTAGTTAAAAATATAGAACTTGATATAAAAATTTTACTCACTCTTGAGTTAGAATAGTGTACCTATTTAGGCACTGTGCAATCTTTAGAATAGTACCCCTTTTGCTGGTAGTTGAAATACTTCACTTTAGAAATGTTCACTTTCTTTTTACCTTTGGACCACTTTCCATTCTACTTAACTTTCTGCTTTTTAGGCTCTTGAGCCTTATTTTTGCCTTTGCCATGGATGCTCTTTTTCTTATTCTGGTTTGACTTCTTCTTACCAGAACTAGAGTGTGCTATGTGCACTTCAGCTTTGACCTTGATTGATGCTAAACGGTTCTCTTCCAGCTCTAAAGGTCTAGCAACATCCTTAAATGTCTTAATGCTATCCATGTGAGTTAGTCACATTTTCATATGCTCCCAACTCCTTGGTAAAGATTGGATGATTGCTTGAACCTGTTGCTTGTCAGTCAACTTATGACTTATATCACCAAGCTCATAAATCATGTTCTCTATCTCTTGAAGATGTTTCTGCATTGAATAATCAGGCCTCTTCAGATAAATATTGAACTTGATTATTAAAAATCAAAGCCTAATTAGAGACACTCTTCCAAACTTCTCTCGCAATGAAACCCATATATCCATTGCATTTTGATACGAATGAAATTACATGGTGATATCATCTTCTATCGCACTTAGAAGGATGATAAGATCAATGGAATTCTTCTTCTTCCATTATGCATAGGCATCTTGCTCCTATTTATGCTGAGCAGAAGTGCCAGCCTCAAGTTCAGTTATAACTAAACTTAAGGTTTCGAGAGCCTCTTGCTCTTTAAGCACATATTGGATTTTCAAGCTCTAGATTTCGTAGTTGTCACCATTGAGTTTCATATCTTTGTTCAATTCAACAACTATAGAAATTGAGGCCATTTAGATCCTCTTATCAAAATAAAATATATGTTGCACATTATTAAGAAGAATATGGCAATACCTAATATTTAGTATACATCTAAAATTAGAATCTAATAAAGTTATCTATCAAGCTTAAAATCGAAAAGGTTACAAACAGTATCCAACTACCCTTTAAGTCCTAATTTTAACCTTACAGATTAAAATTTTATGCATAGTAAATTTGATTTATTGCAAATTAAGTTCTTAAACTTAATAGAGGATATTATGTGATATAGATAATTAAGTCTTAAATTAATAATCAAGTAACTATTTCACTTATAAAATATTACAAGGCAAATAATATTAAAATAAACATATTTATCATAAAAATTATAAGCCATAATAATATAAAAAAAATTAATTTTATTATAAAATCAAATAAATCCCAAAATAAGACGTATATGTCTCATTTCAAAACAAAATGGGAAGCATAACTCTTGAAAAAAAGTTCACACAAACAACGATATTAATATGACACTCATGTCAATAAATTAGAAACCTTATAGATCCAAAACTATCCTAGTCACTAGAACCGATGTCTTGATCATACGCATCAATTATGAATGGATGTCTTATATGTGATCATGAAACCATGGGTGCTACACTTTACACCCACTCTTGAGCATCATCTCAGACTGAGTGTTGCTCCCGAACACTCATCGTTTAGCTTCCTTATATAAAAAAATGAATAATGGATTCTCCGTAATGTTTACTAGCTCCAACACTCAACTAATAAGTTCTAAAGCACCTTATGGTAACTAAATGAGTCACATATAATATCATAAAGAAGCTTATGATTTCACCCCCTATCTAGGCCACCACCCAAATATATCTCTGTATCTTCTCATGTATGCTGACCATATGATGCACAATAACATCAATATCACCAATATTTCTAACCTTCTTGTGCAACCTCATGCAACGAACCTCATGCACTTGTGCATTGGCCCGAGCAACCCCTTGCGGAGTGTGTAGAACTATAAGTGTCCTTATCATCATCATCATATCTGTTACGCATAACTGAATAAAAAATTATTAGTACACTCATATACAAACACAAAAAATAATTAAAACTCATTTCAATAAAATGTAAGGACAAAATCCACATAATTAATTTTTAAACAAATTTAAAAATTAAAAAAGGCAGAAAACATATATTTTTTAAAAATTTTCAATAAAAAAATTTGTAAAAATTATACTGATGCTCAAAAATTTTTTTAAAAAACTTACCAAAAAATTTAAAAAATTATGAAAAATAAAATTATGAAAACCTGGGTCAAAAATGGTGGTCGAAAAAGGGTTTATGCACCGGTGAAAGTGGCCCTCACGTGCCCCACGAGCAAAAGAGAAGCCACGTGCCAGCTATGGCATAGTGCCACGTGGCGTGACCCCATTGACATGTGACATCCGCTCACTAATCCACATAGATGCCTTATGGCATCCAACTAGACTGATAATTGACACATGACATGACCACAGACTACCACATGGGAGCTAGTCGCTGACCCACGTGGCATGACTTATCAAACCACGTGGCAGGACACCTCCCCCCACATACCATGTGTCAATGCCATAGGCTGCGATGTAGCATGACTTATCAAGCCATGTGGCATAACCCTTTTCACATGTTAGCACTACAGGTTGCCACATAGCAATTTTTTGTTGGTCCACATGGTGCCATATGGCACCAAGTGGACCCTCTTACCACGTCAGCTGACACATGGTGCTTCACCATAAGGCTACTTGTTGCCCCCATAGGTCCACGTGGCTGAGTAACGTTTCACTTGATGCATGTGAATTGCGCCCTTTAGCACACACCCAGCACTAGTGGCATGTGTAAGCCACACGCCACCTTCTCGGTGGTTTTCTTAGAGGGGATTTTTAGGGTCTTTAAGTTCAATGGTACATTCAAATTTTAAAAATTCCCAAATGAAATTTTTAATTACGGACTTTAAAATAATTTTTCGTGTACAAATACACAAAAACAAATACATACCAAAAATAATACATACATACAAAAATAATATCAATATGCATATCATACAGTCTGTAATCATGTATGAATTTTCACAAAAACATAGATCCAAAAATAAAATAACTGGAATATAAAAATTCTAGCTCTGATACCAATTATATATATATATATATATATATCACAAGAAGTAAAATTAAAATACCTCTCGTAGCGTAAGTCCGTTGACGTCGGAATCGCTCATTTTTGCATCACTGGCCTAACTCTCACCCACATCTTGCAAGTCTCGGGATGAAAGCTTTGAACCACGAACTAAAAACCCCACAGACAAATAGAGAAAACGCATGTGGAGTAAAACCGATAGAGTTTCGTTAAGGGAGAATTTTTCTACATACCAAATACAGAATTTAAATAAGGATCCAATTAAGGTAACATAAATTCTCTTGATTGGCATTAATTCAAAATTGGCAGTTACAATAACTTAATTAAGGAAATAATATTCTAATTAATGTGTCAATTACCTAATTTAAATTATGAATATGTCCACACTAATATACACTTTATTGAGCAGATTCCCTGGTTAAAGAAAATCCCATTATGAAACTAATTTCATCTATATTATTTTTTGTACCGATATTATTACTTTTATATCGGGATCAATTTCTTATCTTGGCAATCATGGATGCATCCAAAACTCTTTCAAGTGCAAAAATTGCACCTTTATAAAAAAATGTAATGCATGGTTGTAACGTTAAAACTCAGATATGAGCTATATTAGTTGGATACGAAGTAATGGCACCAGATTGCTTGTATTATTAAATATGCTATATTGATTAATTATAAAAATAAAATGCTTAAAAGTTAGCTTTTGTAAATTTTATTTTTAAAGAAAGAGAAAAGATAAAGTTCATTCTTAGATCTTAGACATTTACCAAAGGTTAGACACTTCATTTGAAAAGTATGACTTTAAAATTAATTACATCTACATTTGAAATTTATGTAATATTTGGAGAGAGCATTTCTTGCATTATAGAAACATATGTTCAATACAAATTTAAGCTAGCCGAATTAGTGAGATTCTAATACAGATGATAAAACTAAAAAGGAATAACCCATCAATTCAATGAATAAATAACTTTAGATTTTACGCTATTAAAATGAATAACTATTGATTTTGTTTAATTGAAATGCAATATATATATATATTCTATTACTATTGTACTCTATATTGAGTTTTTTTCTGACATTGCTCTATATTTGTTGTATAAATTTGAAACCAAAATTTTCTAATCTGGAAACAGTTTCATTTACCAAAAAGAAGATATAAACCCATGAACATGAAAAGTTTTCGAAGGAATCTTTAAAATAATTCAATTGAGAAATTAATATAATTTTATCTTTTTTTTTTTTATTTCAGTTCTTTATGCTTTGTTGGCGAGTGATTAGCATTTAGGACCTTTGATGAACGATACAAATTATTAATTAATATGACAAAAGTATATGATATGAAAATTCAATTGAAATTCAAATTTATTTAGTGATTTGACTATTATCCTCTCCAAACCAATTGATTTGAAAACTCAATTGAAATTTAACTGTATTTGGCCAACGAAAATTCAATTTGATGTGGACATGATTTTATTTGACTTTTTGAGTCATTTAATTAAAAATATTTTCAAAGTTATTAAAATTATTAGCATGAATTTCATTAAACAATTTCCAAATAATAATAATAATAATTATTATAATAAACCTTAACATCAGATAATTACTTATCTTTAGGAAATTGGGTTATTATTTGAACGATGGAAAATCCAAAACTATTTGCCAGATCCATATCATTTGTTACAATATATAAAATTAGCATTTTTTAAAATTTAAACATTAAGTGACAACAATTTAGTTTTTCGGACTGCTAATCTTTTTCAAATTTAATTTCATTTGAATTCCAATTTAATTTTATCAAATTAACTTAAAAATTCGAATTAACTTGAAAATTCAGTTGAAATTCAATTTCTTTTGGCCATGATTCTCCAAATAATTTGAAAATTCAATTGAAATTCAAATTTATTTAATGATTTGACCATTATCCTCTCCAATTGATTTGAAAAAAATTGAAATTTAACTGTATTTGGCCAATGAAAATTCAATTTGATGTGGACATAATTTTTAGGCAGAGATATACACGAAGAAAAGCATTCGGATATATTATTTATAGTCTTTTTAAGTTGGCAAAAAGCATTCGGATAACTGAATTGGTAATTTTTTCTACTAAGTCCTTTGATTTTCATTCTGTTGCATTTGAGTTTCTAAATAACATGATTCTATTACTTTACTATATATTTTAATTTTATTAAATTTTTAACGAATCCGACGTGTATTAAAAAAACTTAAAAATATAATGCAGTGTAATCATAATTTAAAAAATGAATAGTAAAAATGTATAAGTACAAGGATCGGGATGGAATTTTCAGTATATGTCTTCTTGTAGAAATTAATAGAGGGATATTGATATTTACGTCTCATGCATGCATATCCTATCCTCTCGTTTGGTCGACGTCAACTCTTTTATTTTCTTTGCAAATTGCATACTCATAACCTCGTGAAAAGGAGACATACGGCCAAATGTGTTCAATTACATTATTGTTAAACGGGTTGAATTTTATAATATTATTTTTATTATCTTTTAAAATATTTTTAAAAATAAAAAAATTATATATATATATTGTTAATTATTATATTTTCAGAATAAAAAAAAATTATACAATTACAAATAATATAAATATGTTATAAACAAATCGTACTATCAATTTATGAATTTGGGATTATATTTAAATTAGGTTTTTATGCATGGATGGAATTAAATTTACAAATTATATCAAAATCTGCCACCTTTAATTAAAAATGTTTCTAAAGTTACTAAAATTATTAGCATGAATTTCATTAAACAATTTCCAAATAATAATAATAATAATAATAATAATAATAATAATTATTATTATTATAAACCTTAACATCAGACAATCACTTATCTGTAGAAAATTAGGTTATTATTTGAATGATGGAAAATCCAAAACTATTTGCCAGATCCATGTCATTTATAACTGTTAGATATATATTATGACATACCGTACAAGAAGGAATACGGGTTACCTCTCGTAGTGTAGTTATGTGAAAGTCAAAATCGCTTGTTTCGCATCACCGACACACCTTTCACCCACGTATCGTAAAACTCGGGATGAAAGCTTTGCTCCACGAATTGAAATCTCACAAGCAAAGAGAGAAAATACACGCGGAGCAAAACCGACAAAGTTTCGGTAACTAAGAATTTTCTGCATACTTTAAGCAGAATTTTTGGCCCTATTTATAGGGTTCCAATTAAGGATACATAATTTCCCTTAATTGATATTAATTCCAAATTGCCAGTTACAAAACATTAAGTAAGGAAATAATATCTCATTTAATATTTTAGTTACCTAATTTAATTTAATTTGATCAAATTGACTTAAAAATTCAAATTAACTTGAAAATTCTGTTGAAATTCAATTTCATTTCACCATGATTCTCCAAATAATTTGAAAATTCAATTGAAATTCAAATTTATATAGTAATTTCATTATTATCCTCTACAAACCAATTGATTTGAAAACTCAATTGAAATTTAACTGTATTTGGGCAATGAAATTGAATTAAATTAAATTAAATTAACTTTCATTTAGGTTGGAAATATTGGTTCTCTCATATATATTAAAAAATTCTTTTTATTATATTATGTGGATTTGGACTAAAAACTGGACATTGGTCCATATTTATTAAAGTAAACCCAAGTTATTTTAACAGAAATTATTTTAAATGTTGCTTCTTTTTTAACTTGCATCAAAAGTCCTTTTTTACTACCTATTACATCCTTAAAATAATAGTACATCCAAAAAATAAATACCAAATAATTAAAAATATAAAAATTGAAATAAAATAAAATAATAGCTAAAATGAGCAATAAAAGAAATAATCAAGGGAGGTAACCGAAAATGAACATGAGTCCACCAACTATTGGGGGCACGCATCCCATTGCAAGATGTCTTGTAAGAAAATTCTTCCAAGATCAAAAGTGTACATACTCAAAAAATAACACAAAAGACAAATAAATTAGTAACATACTAATACAATACAATACAATTATAGCAAGAGAAATTATAAATTTTCACATGCAGTACAGAATTCATACATACAGAATTGAAATATATAGAATACAGTGTCAACTTCATGGAGATTAAATAAATGGCATAAATACATAAAATACATGAAAATGTATCAAAATATGTCAAAAACTTAGTCACAGACGTCCAAAATAGCTGAGGGATGCCCCATATCTAGAGCAAAGGATGGGGTGAGAGGAAGGCTTGTGACATCCCATCTTTTGCATGACAGACATATATCCATCGGATCATTTTCCCATCCGTCACCACTGGTTGAAGCAAAATGCAGTTTTTAGAGGTAAAATCATGTAAAAATTATACAAAAACATATTTTAAACCACATCATACAATTATCAGACTCTATGCCATGCCAATACAGTATTATAACATCAATTATACATGAAATTCGACAAAAACATATCAAAACATAAAATTATAGAATAAGAGAATAAAGAAACTTAAAATTACAATAATGGAGGAATCTCAACCTAAACACACCAGCCAATCTTGATCAGATTCATCATGTATCACATTTAAGCATGCCAATAAACCAAATTCAACATTTAAAAATAATTATCTCAATAAATCTCATACGATTCATGTATGGCAATTCTACTGAAAAAATTAACATAAAGAGTGAAAGCCTAGAATATTACCCTCAGGAGATATTTTAACTTTAAAATCTTTGCAGTTCAAATCTCCACTTTGATTTGATTCTTTGCTTCCGAAAAAATAATAAAAGTCGTATGTATTTTTGTGTGTTTCTGTCAAAGAGATTGTTAGAGAATGATAACTTTAGAGAGAGAAAGAAATTGATTTTCTTTTTTCCTAAAGTTTTGCTCTTTGTAAAACAAATGATTTCCCTCTTTCAAAATCATAGAATTTTGGGTTTTATACTTAGGTTAGAGTTGGAGTTGGATTCTAACTCTAACTTCCCAATGTGAAGAAAAAATCCCTTGAAAATCTAAAAAAAATCCATTTTGAAATATCTCTTCCTTTTTTGAATGTTAGAAATGTAAAAATTCTAGATTTCTAGCCATGGATAGATGCCCCTTATTGAGAGACAGCCGTCCCTCAGCCTAGAATCTTGAAATTTCCAAAATACCCTTAATTAACCCTGTATAGGAGAGAGAGAGCCACAAATGGGTGTCCTTCAGGTGACAGATGGGCGTCTGTAACCACTGAAGACCCAAATCAAGATTTTTATACTTCTTTTGCTAAAACACTTAAAAATATTTGAAAAATCATAAAAAATTTGAGAAAATGTAAGAAATTCACAATCGAAGTTTTGAGATCCGAATATGTTATCATTAATATACTGTTTTCTCATCATTGGATAACCCTGATCTAAGTTATCTCGGATCACGATATCTATAAGTTGATGAGACAATTTTCTATTAGAATCGGAAGTACTTTCAATTTCAGAATGTGTAATACTTCGATCATCTTTTTTACATGAAACTAACTAGTTAGTTGATCGATTAATCACTTGTTGACTAGAATTTCATGAATATGCCTGATATTTTTCCTTATGGATATGAGAGGGAGAATTTAGGAACAAAACTCATTTCTTATCCTCTGACTCTGCCAAAATCTATTAATTGTTAATAAATAATAAAATTTTATGGTTTATGGTTCTCCTTTGCTAATTGTCTTGTAACATCTTGTTTGTCATGTTTAAGCTGTCATGTTTAAGCTTTTGTTAATTGTCTTGTTGCATGCATCTCTCAGGTGGAATTCAATTTGCTACGGCTCAGTTACCTCTTCTTGAACTCATTATCCCATTTTATCTTCCAATATTTAGGAAGTCGCTCATTAGTGTATTATCGCCTTGACTATTATGTTGGTCTAGTTGTAAAATTTTGATAAATGAGTAGCTTATGCCCCATTATAAGTGTTCTTCTGAATTGTTCTCTAAAGAAATAGAGCGGTCATTAATCCATTAATTGATTGCTGATTGTTTTGCTGCTTGCATGTGATTTTAACTTATTTTTGTTATTGGTTTTTGAGACTCATAGATGGGAATGCAATAGTTTTTTAATCCAATCGCATCTCCAATTTTGATCATCTGATCAAGCTAATACGTCAGTTTGTTTCAGAAAAAATGTTGATATGTCAGTTCAAAATAAAGGACCTGAGCATTTATTTCATTCCTAAATTAATCTAAAGGAGATAATGTATTTATTTAATTACTATTTTTGTGAACTACTAGTCATATAAGATGCTCACTTAAAGATTTTCCAAGGATAGTGTGATTTTGCAATGCATTATGTACATGTATTTTGGGTAGAAAATAATAATTAAAATTTTATAATAATTTTTAGCGATGGATGATACCATGGTGAATTTTTTTTGGTATTCGTGGCTGAATTTCCAGACTGAAAATTAATTTCTGTAGGTAAATTTTTTGATAGAAAATGGATTTTCGTCGTTAAAATTAGCAACGAAAATTACAATATTCATTGTTAAAAATAACAATGCAAATCTCTTTCCATCGTTAAAATTAGCAATAGAAATCTTTTTCCATTGGTAAATTTTATCAATGCTCATATCTACGACTCTTTCCATTGTTAATTTTGATTACCAATGGAAAATCAACATTTTTCGTTGATAATTTGCATGAGTAAATGATGTTTTTTTGTAGTAAAATTATCATATTTAAAAATTTAGAAGTTAAGTGATAATAGTTCAGTTTTTTGAATTGCTAGTTGTGCTAAATTCGCAAGCGCATGGTTTACTAATTATAGTACTTAAAATATAGTTTCCACAAGGATTATAGATTGATTATTACACACTATTACTACTTGAGTTTAATCTTGTATACAACCCTCAAATTCAAATTGTGATATTAGACTACTTGATGCAATGCTAAAACTAAAATACTAATTAAATTTAGTTATTGATAGCCAAAGAAGACAATTTAGATTTTGATGAAGTAATAATGATTATGAAACTTGATTCCATTCTCCTAGCACCATTATAATCTTATAAACAAGCCAAATTAGAGTAACGTTCACTACAAAAAAAACTGCTAATTCCGTCGCTAAATTAAATTAGCGACGCCTAGACAAATAGTGGCTAAAAGGCCAGTCGCGAATATATTAGCGACGAAATTCAAAATAGTAGCTAATTATATTTCGTCGCTAATTTTTTCCCGTCGCTAATATATATTCCTAATTACTTGCTGAATTATAATAATAATATTTAGCGACTACATTTTCCGTCGCTAATTCCGTCTCTAATTAAAAATTTGAGGTAAAATTTAGCAACAAATATGTGGTCGCTAATTATTTCTTTAATTATATCTACTACATATTAGCGACGGATTTGCGACAAAATTATTGCATAATTTTAATTTTTTCTTTTGTTGTGTTTTAAAATTTTAATCCTATATACAATGATCGTTATTTATTTATTTTCAACCTGTACATAACAATAATCTCACACATACAAACATATATTTATTCCAAATCATAATATGTTCCAAAATACACACGCACACATATATATATAATAGTAATTGAAAACGTACATAATATCAAACAATTTCTGTTAAAATAACAAAATAGTAATAATATCATACTACTCAGCATCAACAATGTTATCTTCCAAAATTAAAATCTCCACATCCTATCAAAACTTCTAAAAATCTGCTAAAATGAACGAGAATTTCTACAAAATTGGTCTTCCCAAGCCATCTTTGTTCATGATTTTCCATGAAATCCTGTCATGAAAGGAACATAATTATGAGGGATTGACAAAAGAAATTTTTCAGCATACACAAGTTAATCAATCGTAGGTTTTATCCTCCTTGTTTTTGATAATGAAAATAATTTTCGACCTCTCTTTTCTTGTCATTTGGCATTGAAAGAAAGAAGGTCAATTTTTAAAATAATAAAGAAAGAGAGAGAGAGAGAGAGAAAAAAAAATGACAATTTTATATTAGTAAGTAATAAATGCGCACAAAATTTCTGATTAAAGTATATAGAAATATGTGTAAAATTCATATGTACCTGATAAGCTGAAGTCGCAGTACCAAACAAGAAGGATGGAGGGAATTAGCTTCGGTTCAAACACCAACACCTATTTATCAATAACACCAATACAAACAAAACATAAACTGTACAATATTTCTTCTTCATCTTTCTCAACTGATACACAATTTACCAAACTTTTCCTTTATACAAACAGCAAAGAGGTAGATATATATAGGACCCCATCTCTAAAAATGGTACATAATTTGAAAGTATTGAAATTTTAAAATTAAAAATTTATATTAACACGTGTGATATATCCGAAAGATACTTTAATAATTTCTTTGAAACGATAGAAAGAATTTGGTATAGAGATTTTTGCACATTATATTTGTTAATTTACCAAGAAAAGAAGCAAAATTGATATCATTTATAATTATTAAACTGATAGTGTTATATTAGTCGGTAACTTAGAAATGAACAAAATATATACAAGTAGACAGCGTACTAAAACAAGAATAAATTGCTCTACTTTTGAACTTATTTTGAAATGCAATGAAAAAAATTTTCCAGGGAAATCCCAAAGTTGACACCATCCAATTAATCAGGGTTATCATAAAAGGAAGGGAGTACTTATATATTTTTATACAAAAGAAACACTGAACAATTATAGAACCCTGCTTAATAATTGTAGTAGTAAGAAACAGTTTTAGTTTAGAGCTAGAATATAACATTATTAGACAAGGTAAAGAAAAACAATGTGGGGGGAGGTGAAGAGAAAGAAGAAGAAAGGGAACTAAATGGACCAACCTTTTAATTTATTGACTATCCATTTGGATCCTCCTTCAATACTGCTTTGCAACGACTGTTGAACATAACAAAACAAAAATGTCAGCATCAAAAACTGCAGTGGAAACTGATTCATAAAAAGCTAGGCACTTGAGTGTAAGCCAACTTACAAAAGGAAAAATATTCATAAGCATAAGTATATGTGCTATCAAGAACAAAAGTTACTAAACACTCTCGACTTTAGGAAAGGAAACGAAGCTCCCATTCAAACCAATTTAGAATAGTTTTTTTATGTATTTCTAAATATTTAAGTTGTTTATCAAATATTTTAAATTAGTACTCTAATCATTCTATTGGCATAGTTAAATTATTAAGGTAATTATATACTCATATAATTAAAATAATTGATAAAATTTTATTGATATAATAATTGTAAACAATTACATTATTTATTTAAATATTTAATTATTCATATAAATATTGTACAAAAATAAATGAACATTAGTTGATACTAAAAGGAAACGAAATTAGTTGTTAAGATGGTTATATACATATATAATTACATTAATTGGTAAAATTTCATTAATAAAATAATTATATACAATTACATTATTAATTTAAATATATACTCAATTACTCATATAGATATTGTCCAAAAATAGATGAATGTTAGTTAAGTGATACTAAAAATCAACGGTACAATTCGGTCCTGTTCTAGCCAAAAAAATCAACAGTACAGTTCGATTATGGATCTTTTATTCAGTATTTCGGTTTGGTACAGGAAAATCTAGATCCGTATACACCCCTACTTATATTAACTATTTTATTCACTTTTCTTTTAATTCTCATTATTTGTATTTATTTATTTTTAAGTCTGGACAAAATTCCGGATCAATCTAGTTATTATAGGGGTAATTCAAAGTCAGGGTGTTACACTTCCGTTATTATTATTATTATTATTATTATTATTATTATTATTATTATTATTATTATTATTATTATTATTATTTATTTTTAATTTTTTATTTGTTACTAAATTGTACTTTAGGCAAAAAAAAAATTATTGCTTTACCAATCTTGAAATTATACTCACTAATTACAAATTTTTTTATTATTATTTTAAATGAAATAATAAATTTTATATTACTATTTTATAAACATTTATTTTTATTAATCTTGAACACGCAAATATATAATAATCATAACAATTAGTTTATTATTATTATTAAAAATGTAAATTTCTAAATATATAACTTTCGATTTTGGTATAATTGAAAAAAATTATTATCAACTTATAAAATTATTTATAATTTTATGTTGCAAAATAAAATATTCATTTCATATGGTCTATATTAAATTATTTGAAAATATACATAAATCATGTGAGTGATATTTAAAAAATTATTTTTTAATTTATTTGCGACGGATTAGCGACTAAATATATCTGTCGCTAATTGTATTACTGTAACAAATTACTATTAGCGACAGAATAATTCCATCGCAAAAAAGGCGCTAAATTTTCTGGAACTAATTTCGTGAATAAAAAATTATAAAATTTAGCAACGTAAATATTCATCGATAATTCCATCGCAAAACATGGCGCGTATACTTGCCGTCAATAATTAGCGACTGTTTATTCATTCCGTCGCTATTGCATCGCAAAAAATAGAAAATACCCCCATGACGGATTAAAACAGTTGCGAATCTGTCGCAAAATTTGCGACGATAATAATGCCGTCCTTAATTGTAGTCGCTAATTGGCATTTTTTTTGTAGTTGTTCAAATCCACTCTCTCGACATGAATTAGAGTGCCTAAAACATACAATTACAAGTCTAATCCCTTAACTCTCAATAATAAATAGTTAATTGTAATCACATATTCTAAGATTAATTACCAATCTATAATAATTATCTTAACACATTGATCTCTCAAGTATTGCCATGACAATGAATTACTATTAGCTATAAGATAAAGTATATCTCTCGACTACACTTTAACTTATAATGATAATTTCAGAGATACTAATAGATAATTTTGCATTAAAAGACTATTAACATTAATGGAAATAAAAATATTAATAAAATCATTCAAGTTTTCTAAAATTCGTTCACTTAATTACAAAGAAGCAAGATACGAATAAAGAGAGTAGAAAGAAGTCTCTCAACCCTTTTCCAAACTCTTAACGAAATTCTTCTTCTTCTTGTCTTCTTCTCAAAAGAAAAGTAAACTAAAATTGCTCTTAACTTTTTATGATATGAAAAAGTAAATTGTTCTTCTTTTGGAATGCAACTCCAACTCTCCCTCTCTTTCAACCATTTTCTAATTAAGTACATCTCCAAACTTGATGTCCCTTTAAATGTCTTTATAGGAGTACACAACTCTTGGTGAAAATGTATGAAGCTTGAGATAACTTGACAAAACTAACTACCCAATGGCTAATTCTGTCGCACCCACAACAGGACACAGAGTTTCAACCTTGGTTTTCTTCCTTGTTATGTCGCACTCGCGATGACCAACGCGCCCGTGACAATTCCCTTGACTTCTTTTTCCAATGGTGCCCGTTAATACTAGTTTTTTTCCTCTATTTTACCTACACACACATCAAACATACATAACACATAAAAGATACCAACTTCACATAAAAATAACTGAAATTATAGAAAAAATTATTTAAACTTAGACTGAAAACATCAAATAGACATACACAAACTTACACACATCATAGTTAGAAAAAACATTTAATCAAAATATTCACAGTTTGACTATAAATAGAGAGAAATTGTCTGATACCAATAGAAATTTGGTGAAAATTTTGATGGGAAATGCTCCAATGGTCAAATTAGAGAGTATTTGAAGGAAATTTGAATGAAATGCAAATTTTAGAGAAAAATAGTATCTATATTGGAGAGCTGCTAAGTTATTTATATGACTTTTGACTTGAATGCTTATTATTAAATATTCCATATTGATTAATTATAAAGAATGGTAATTGATTATGTGAACTGGTGAAAAAAGTGCAAAAATTGCACCTTTATGAAAAATTGAATGGTTATAATGTCAAAACTCGGATCTGATCTTTATTAGTTAGATATGAAGTAATGGTACCAGACTTCTTGTGAAGTTTGATTGGTTATTATTAAATATTCCATATTGATTAATTATAAAAATAAAAATGTTTAAAAGTTAGCTATTGTAATTTTTATTTTATAGCTTTTGTATTTTTTATTTTATAGAAAAAGAAAAGATAAAGTTCATTCTTAGATCTTAAGACATTTAACAAAGGTTATAAACTTCATTTGAAAATTATGACTTCAATTACAATCTACATTTGGATTTTAAGTAAATAATATTTAAATATTTGGAGAAAGCATTTCATGTATTATAGAAAGATTCAATTTTATCCATGGTCACTGTACTTACGCTTAATTGTCCAAAAGTAACTAACTTATTTTTCATGACTTAAATGTCACTAAACTTATCATATTTTTGTAGAAAAGTCATCCTGACCGAGTTTTGATGATAATTTTTGCCGAAATGCTATCGTTGCACGTCACATCATATGCCTGGACACACGTGGCATGACACATCAGCAACTACATCACCGGAAGAGGCCACATCACACGACATGTTAGCACGCCACGTCATATACCTAGATACATACGGCCTCTTTCGGTAATGTAACTGCTGACGTGTTATGTAACGTGTGTCCAAGCATATGATGTGGAATGCCACATCAGCATTTCGGCAAAAATCATCGTCAAAAATCGGTCAATATTACTTTTTCGCAAAAAGATGATAAGTTCAGTAACATTTAAGTCACTAAAAATAAGTCAGTTAATTTTGGACAATTAGGCTTAAGTTTAATTATCATAAATGAAATTAACCCATTATAGAAACATATGTCTAATACAAATTTAAACTAGCCGAATTAGTGAAATTCTGATACAGATGATTTAACTAAAAAGAAATAACACATCAACTCTATTAATCAATAACTTTAGATTTTACACTATTAAAATAAATAACTATTGATCTTGTTTAATTAAATTGCAAAAGAAAAAAAAGTTCTATTACTATTTTACTCTATATTGAGTTTTTTCTAACATTGCTCTATATTTGTTGTATATATTTGAAAACAAAATTTTCTAATCTAGAAACTGTTTCATTTACCAAAAAAGAAGATATAAACCCATGAACATAAAGAGTTTTCGAAGTAATCATTAAAATAAATCAATAGAAATATATAATTTATCTTTTTTTTTTTATTTCAGTTCTTTATGCTTTTGTTGGCGAGTGATTAGGATTTAGGACCTTCCATGAATGACACTAATTATTAATTAATATGACAAAAGTATATAGTTTGTTTCCTTTGATTACTAAACTAAATTAATTTAATTTAGTTTATTACCCTAAAATGGTTACTAATGATAAGGGGCTTAAAATAATTTTAGTTAAAAATGGAACTAAAAATATATTTATTTTGTTATGAAATAATTAACATTATTTGAAGTTTTGAGTTGTTCAGATCTAAATTAATAGGGATGAGCAAAAAAATCGAAAAAATAGTCAACCGTTTTAACCGAATCGATAGAGTTGGTTATGATTTTTAATTTTTTTGTTACGGTTTTGATTTTTGGATACTAGTTAACCGTTAATCCACAATACCGATTCATTTCTATTTTTATGCTTTGTTGGCTAGTGTTACGATTTAGGACCTTTGATGAATGATACAAATTATTAATTAATAAGACAAAAGTATATGATATGAAAATTCTAATTTATTTAGTGATTTGGCTATTATCCTCTCCAAACCAGTTGATTTGAAAATTTGATTGAAATTTAACTGTATTTGGCCAACGGAAATTCAATTTGATGTGGACATGACTTTATTTGACTTTTTGAGTCATGAAATTAAAAATGTTTCTAAAGTTATTAAAATTATTAGCACGAATTTCATTAAACAATTTTCAAATAATAATAATAATTATTATAATAAATCTTAACATCAGACAATTACTTATCTTTAGAAAATTGGGTTATTATTTGAACGATGAAAAATCCAAAATTATTTGCAAGATCCATATCGTTTATTACAGTATATAAAATTAGCATTTTTAAAATTTTAAAATTATGTGATAACAATTTAGTTTTTTGAACTGCTAATTTTTTTCAAATTTAATTTCATTTGAATTTCAATTTAATTTGATCAAGTTGACTTAAAAATTCAAATTAACTTGAAAATTCAGTTGAAGTTCAATTTCTTTTCGCCATGATTCTCCAAATAATTTGAAAATTCAATTGAAGTTGAAATTTTATTAATGATTTGACAATTATCCTCTCCAATTGATTTGAAAAAAAATTGAAATTTAACTGTATTTGGCCAATGAAAATTCAATTTGATGTGGACATAATTTTTAGGCAGAGATATACACGAAGAAAAGCATTCGGATATATTATTTATAGTCTTTTTGAGTTGGCAAAAAGCTCCTTTGATTTTCATTCTGTTGCACTTGAGTGTCTAAAAGTACATGATTCTATTACTTTACTATATATTTTTAATTTTATTAAATTTTTAACGAATCCGACGTGTATTAAAAAATTTTAAAAATATAATGCAGTGTCATCATAATTTAAAAAATGAATAATAAAAATGTATAAGTACAAGGATCGGGATGCAATTTTCAGTATAAGTCTTCTCATAGAAATTAATAGAGGGATATTGATATTTACGTCACATGCATGCATATCCTATCCTCTCTTTTGGTCGACATCAACTCATTTATTTTCTTTGCAAATTGCATACTCATAACCTCGTGAAAGGGAGAGATACGGCCAAATGTTTTCCATTACATTATTGATAGATCGGTCACTGACCGATTGGATAGGAGATCTTCAAATGCTGAGGCCCTCGTCTCGTATTTTCGATGATAGGAGGATCCGATCCGTGCTTGGGCAGCTTAATGATACTGACCGATCGGGTACGAGATCTACGGGCGCTGGGATCCTCATGTCGCGTTTCCGATGGTAGAAGAACCCGATCCTCGCTTGGGTGGCTAAAAAATACATTGCGGAGATTGCCCATTTGGGACCCATCTTGGCCAACAGTGGCTTTGCGGAGATTATCCGCTCGGAGGCCTGTCTTGGCCAATAGTGGCTTTGCAGAGATGGACTTAAGCATTTTTATTAGCGAAGATTTGTAAGTTCAAACATGTACCTGTCCTTAGGCCAGTCTTTGTTTCGAGGTGATACTCGTTTTGCAAGAGGAAAATAGAGTGTTAGAACTTCTGACAATTTATCTCATGTTGCTAGGCCATACTTTCTTGTTGCTGTAGCTTTGAAAACTTAAAAATAATTCTTTAATATTAATCAGATAACATCAAAATAGACTGGTAATTCAGTGCTTATTACAGGAGACTATAAGGACATTAAATTTGATACAATAAGTTTGTGAGAAATCTAAGTTAAAACGATTGCACCTGATTTTGCTTTACCCCCAAGTTAGGTGATACCCTTTCCACTTTTTTGCTCGGAGAGGTTGTTTCCTTGTAATGATCCTGCCGTTGTCATGTTATGAGCCCGACATATGGCCTGCGTTGGTCCGAATTCTTATGCTGGTCATCATTATCTGAGCCGGAGGCATCTCTCCTATCGTCGGACTGCTTGCAGGAGCTTTCCCCTCTAGTTCGACCGATAAATCTCTTAAGGGAACCTCTTTGTAGGAGCCATTCAATCTCCTTTTTTAGGGAGTAGCATTCATCAGTTGAATGCCCGACAACTCTATGAAACTCACAGTATTTGCTATGATCCCCATTGTTTCTTGTCTGTTTCGGACATCCTGGGCTAATTAACTTTTTGGTACTTTTCTTTGATCCACATCAATACCTAGACAGGGTTGGTGTTGAGCGGAGTGAAAGCCCGAGCCGGCTGATTGTTATACCAATCGAATATACTCCGTCCGATCTCCTTTCGCTTGCCCAGATTCCTTGAAATAGTGGTCCTATCCAGACTCCTCATTTTTTGATCTGATACGAAGGTTCTGTTGAATGCCCGTTCGTTTGGATACTGTAATCTGTCCATGACGTTAGTCCTCCTTCCTCTATTGGATTTCAAAGCATCATCCAACTGGATGTGTTGTCTAGCTCTTTTTATTAGGTCAGGAAAGCTGACCGATGGTTTCGTTGTTAATGACTCAAAAAGTGGATGATCATTGATGCCTTATGCTAAGACGGTTGTTGCCATCTTCACACTTACATTCTTCACCTCTGATATTGTGGCTTGGAATCGATCGATGTAGTCTCTAAAACTTTTATCAATTCTCTGGTAAAGTTAACACAAATCACTCACTAACTTTGGCACATGTGTCTGCACAATAAATTACGTAGTGAATAGCTCCTTGAGTTATCTGAAAGAGGTGAATGATTCCTAAGGAAGCTCGTGAAACCAATTCAAAGCATCTCCTCCTAGGGTAGTGGGGAAGATTCTGCAGGCAATCTTCTCATTGTAGATATAAAACTGCACTTTAGTCAAATATTTCGCAAGGTGAGTAGTAGGATCAGTTTTATCTGTATATTTGTCCATCACTACGTCTCTCCACCTGGGAGGCAGCTCAGATGTTGTTATATCCCTACAGAATGGGAAGGCAATGTTGTTGCAACCGTTCCCCTAAAATGGTTACTAATGATAAAGGGCTTAACTAAATTTTAGTTAAAAATGGAACTAAAAATATATTGATTTTGTTATAAAATAATTGACATTATTTGAAGTTTTGAGTTGGTCAGAACTAAATTAGTAGGGATGAGCAAAAAAATAGTTAACAGTAAAATCAGTTCAAAATCAAATTGATTTTTTCGATTAACCGATTTGATAGAGTTGGTTACGATTTTTGGATACTAGTTAACCGTTAATTCACGATACTGATTCATATATATATATATATATATATATATATATATATATATATATATATATATATATATATATATATATATATATATATATATATATATATATGCTTTATTGGCGAGTGATTACGATTTAGGACCTTTGATGAATGATACAAATTAAATATATATATGCTTTGTTGGCGAGTGATTACGATTTAGGACCTTTGATGAATGATACAAATTATTAATAAATATGACAAAAGTATATGATATGAAAATTCAATTGAAATTCAAATTTATTTAGTGATTTGGCTATTATCCTCTTCAAACCAATTGATTTGAAAATTTGATTGAAATTTAACTGTATTTGGCAAACGAAAATTCAATTTGATGTGGACATGATTGTATTTGACTTTTTGAGTCATGTAATTATAAATGTTTCTAAAGTTATTAAAATTATTAGCGTGAATTTCATTAAACAATTTCCAAATAATAATATTCATTATAATAAATCTTAACATCAGACAATTACTTATCTTTAGGAAATTGGGTTATTATTTGAACGATGGAAAATCCAAAACTATTTGCCAGATCCATATCGTTTATTACAATATATAAAATTAGCATTTTTAAAAATTTAAACATTAAGTGACAACAATTTAGTTTTTCGAACTGCTAATCTTTTTCAAATTTAATTTCATTTGAATTCTAATTTAGTTTGATCAAATTGATTTAAAAATTCAAATTAACTTGAAAATTCAGTTGAAAATCAATTTCTTTTGGCCATGATTCTCCAAATAATTTGAAAATTCAATTGATATTCAAATTTATTTAATGATTTGACCATTATCCTCTCCAATTGATTTGAAAAAAATTGAAATTTAAATGTATTTGGCCAATGAAAATTCAATTTGATGTGGACATAATTTTTAGGCAGAGATATACACGAAGAAAAGCATTCGGATATATTATTTATAGTCTTTTTAAGTTGGCAAAAAGCATTCGGATAACTGAATTGGTAATTTTTTCTACTAAGTCCTTTGATTTTCATTCTGTTGCATTTGAGTTTCTAAAATGAAACGATTCTATTACTTTACTATATATTTTAATTTTATTAATTTTTTAACGAATCCAACATGTATTAAAAAAATTAAAAATATAATGCAGTGTAATCATAATTTAAAAAATGAATAGTAAAAATGTATAAGTACAAGGATCGGGATGCAATTTTCAGTATATGTCTTCTCGTAGAAATTAATAGAGGGATATTGATATTTACGTCACATGCATGCATTTCCTATCCTCTCTTTTGGTCGACGTCAACTCTTTTATTTTCTTTGCAAATTGCATACTCATAACCTCGTGAAAAGGAGAGATAAGGCCAAATGGGTTCAATTGCATTATTGTTAAACGAGTTGAATTTTATAACATTATTTTTATGATATTTTAAAATATTTTTAAAAATAAAAAATTATATATATATATATATATATATATTGTTAATTATTATATTTTCAGAATAAAAAAAATTATACAATTACAAATAATATAAATATGTTATAAACAAATCGTACTACCAATTTACGAATTTCGGATTATATTTAAATTAAGTTTTTATGCATGGATGGAATTAAATTTACAAATTATATTAAAATCTGCCACCTTTAATTAAAAATGTTTCTAAAGTTATTAAAATTATTAGCATGAATTTCATTAAACAATTTCCAAATAATAATAATTATTAGTATAATAAACCTTAACATCAGACAATCACTTATCTTTAGAAAATTGGGTTATTATTTGAATGATGGAAAATCCAAAACTATTTGCCAGATCCATGTCGTTTATATCAATATACAAAATTAACATTTTTAAAAATTTAATAGTTAAGTGATAATAGCTTGGTTTTTCGAACTACTAGTTAGAATGAACATTTTATAAACATATTCACATTCTGACTATCAGTAAATTTGAAAATATTTTTAAAATCTAATTTCATTTGAATTCCAATTTAATTTGATCAAATTGACTTAAAAATTCAAATTAACTTGAAAATTCTGTTGAAATTCAATTTCATTTCACCATCATTCTCCAAATAATTTGAAAATTCAATTGAAATTTAAATTTACATAGTAATTTGATTATTATCCTCTACAAACCAATTGATTTGAAAACTCAATTGAAATTTAACTGTACTTGGGCAATGAACATTCAATTTGACGTGGATATGATTTTATTTGACTTTTTGAGTTATGTAATTAAAAATGTTTCTAAAGTTACTAAAATTATTAGCATGACTTTCGTTAAACAATTTAATAATAATAATAATAATAATAATAATAATAATAATAATAATAATAATAATAATAATAATAATAATAATAATAATAATAAACATCAGACAACTATTTATCTTTAGGAAATTGGGTTATTATTTAAATGATGGAAAATCCAAAACTATTTGCTAGGTCCATGTCATTTATAACTGTTAGATATATATCATGACATACCGTACGACACTACAAGAAAATAGCAAAATAGCAACGGAATTCAATTTAGCAACGGAATACCAATTCCGTTGCTATTTAGCAACGGAAAATCAATTCCGTTGCTAAAATTGGTTGAAGTTTTAGGGATTTAGCAACGGAATACAAAAGGTTGTATTCCATTGCTAAAAAGGGAGGGAGATTTTAGCGCCAAAATATAGCAATAGAAATTAGCAACGGAAAATAATTTTCGTTGCTAAATATGGCGGCACTTGATAGCGAAAAAAATTTGGGATGAAAATTAGCAACGAAAATTAATTTCCGTTGCTAAAATAGCAACGGAATTATTTTATGTTGAATTTAGTGAAGGTATGGCGGCACTTGAAAGCGGAAAAAATTTGGGATAAAAATTAGCAACAAAAATTAATTTGAATTTGAATTCCGTTGCTATTTTATGTTGAATTTAGTGAAGGTATGGCGGCACTTGATAGCGGAAAAAATTTGGGATGAAAATTAGAAACGAAAATTAATTTCCGTTGCTAAAATAGCAACGAAAATTAAATTTCGTTGCTATTTTATGTTGAATTTAGTGCAGGTATAATTTGTTGCAACGAAATTTCTAAAATAGCAACGGATTTTAAAATTCGTTGCTATTTTTGCAACGGAATATTAAAATAATCCCTTCGCATGCATAATTCAACTGGAAAATAGCAACGAAATTTAATTTCCGTTGCTAATTTTCATCCCAAAATTTTCCCGCTATTTTTGCAACGGAATTTAAATTTAAAATCGTTGTTAAAATAGCAACGGAATTAAATCCGTTGCTAAAAAAGAATATATATAAGAATTCCTTTTCTTATTTTCTTTATGTGATTTCACCTTTACTTTTTCTTATTTAGCTAGAGGTGCTTTACTTTTTCTGCAATGTAAGTTCTATTTTCTTTATGTGATTTCACCTTTCAGAATTCCTTTTTATCAAGTTTTGTGGATTTTATTGTGTTATGGGGTTTTTTTGATGATATGAAAGTGGTATGAAAAATATAGAATAAATACCCTTAATAAGGTCGGGAAATAGGAGTATATTAATTCAGTTTTCTTGCCTTTCTCCAGTTGCTGCAGTTTTTTCTTTCCATTTCATGCATTGCTGATTTTCAATAAAATATTATCGGATTAGCAGGTAAGTATAACTCATTTTTCATATACTCTGTTTTTCTTTTTCCTTAATGTGAAATTTGTAGCTTTTTACATAAATCCAAAATAATTAATTTTAGGTCATTTCAAAGTTTTGATATCAGACTCGTTACTTCCTTTTAGATTTTGGAACTGCATTTCTTAATAATGTTGTTATGTTTTGCTAACTTTTACATTTTTGGAACTTCTAATCAAGCATTGTGTATCTTTCTCAGTAATTCAAGCATTGTGTATCTTTCTCAGTAATTCATGTTTTCCTTTGTTTGCAGCCACTTTCTTGTCTGGATCAAGTGGAGCACTTATAAAAAATTCAATTTTTACATGATGGTTAATTAAGTTCAATTTCTTATGACATCCATTGGCTATTGCTATGTTTAACTTAATTATACAACTCATCAAGTAGCTAGAGTGATCTTTACATGCTTATTCTTAATTGATTCTTTATGTTGATTTGTCCTTAAAGCTTATTTTTAACGTGTCATTAACAAGTATACTCTAATGTGACTTGACACAAAATAAATTGATTTTACAACCATCAATAACAACATATAACTCTGATCTACCTGGAAGTTTTAATCTATGGTTTATGTGTTTTGTATTGAAATTGCAATTTCCTATCCAGGCCCTGCTTATTTCTGGTAAGCAGATATGCTCTGCCTGTTTATGTTTTTGGTCCTTTTATTTAGTAACTGAAGCATAGGCCTGAGTTATTTGAAATCTTTGCAGACTAATACATCTCAGCTTTCTCTTTTGTGTTTCATTTTTCCTTGTTTGACAGCTCTTTCACTTCCAAGGAACTGGTAATTGAGGTTCTCTTCTCTCTCGTTGTTATTTGATTTGTTATATTTTTGTGTGATTTAACATTTTTATGTGCAATCAATTCAATGTTTTATGTGCTTGGTATATAAAAGATAGTGGTTAGGATTTTTCATAGATTTAATTAAAAATTATAAATAATAAATAATTATACTTAAATTTATTATTAAATTATGTGATTAAGATATGGATTCTTTTTACTTGAACTAGGGAAAGAAAATAATTTATATGACTGAAAACGAGAAAAGACCAAATGTCCCTGAAAAATCCTAAAAACTTTAAACTGAAAAATGACAACTTAAACGTTATTTTTTGGGCCCGAAAAATGCGGTTATGGGAGCTTTTCTCAATGATAAATGACCGTCTCAAAATGAGCTTTCCGAAAACATATTATAATAAGAAATCTGACACTTGTAGTAAAAGTTATGACCAAAATAGTCTGTACCGTAAAAATAATCCATTTAGACTTTTTGTTAGATTTCTGGTTATGATTTGTTTTGAAGTTTTGTTTTTCTGGTTATAATTTTATGCATTTGGATACATATGAATGCCCACAATGTAAAGTACCAAAGAAGAGGTTTGCTAAATATGATGTCAATACCGAAAAAGCAATCGGTGGTGGGTTGGTGCATTGCTTGTTTATGGTCTTCAATAAGGAAGATGATTCTCTTTAACTTGTTTTTTACCCCTTTCCAAATGTGATTGTTTTGTTCACTTTGGTTTGCACCTTATGTTCTTTTACATTACCCAAATTCATCATGTTCATTGAACTCAAGGGTGAATTCAGAGATGTGTATCTATCAACAAAGAAAAGTGTTTAGTGATCAATATACATTATTTTCAATCCATCTATTAATGATGTAATATTTAATATATTATCATGAGCACCATCTAGTAAGTTTTTATTTGATTATAATGAGTTCGATTAGAACTCGAACCCAGAATACAATATTGAATATATATATTAATTATAAAAAAAAACAAAATTGACTTTTGGTTGCTAAAATTAGCAATGAAATTTACTTTTCCGTTGCTAATTTTAGCAACATAATTTACTTTTTCATTGCTAATTTTAGCAACGGAATTGACCTTTCCGTTGCTAAAATTAGCAACAGAATTTCATTTTCATTGTTAAAAATTACCAAATCACCGAAAATGAGTTGGTTGAATTTTCATTTCCGTTGCTAAAAATAGCAACCGCCGGATTAGCAACGAAAATTTCCATTGCTAATTTTTGTTGCTATTTTTTATTAGCAATGGAAAATATCAATTTTCGTTGCTAATTTTCCGTTGCTAAATTGCATTTTTCTTGTAGTGCGAGAAGGAAAACGGGTTACCTCTCGTAGCACAGTTATGTGAAAGTCAAAATCGCTTGTTTCGCATCACCGGCACACCTTTCACCCACTTATCGTAAAACTCGAGATGAAAGCTTTGCTCCATGAACTAAAACCTCACAAGCAAAGAGATAAAATACATGCGGAGTAAAACCGACAAAGTTTCTGTAGGGGAGAATTTTCTGCACACTTTAAGCAAAATTTTTGGCGAGGACCAAAATGAAAATTGCCCTTTTAGAAATATGTATGAGGACCGAAATATAAATTTGTCAACTTAAGAGAATGAGAAGTCAAAGAAATTTAAAATGATCAAAATCAAAGTTAAATAAGTTAAAATAAGATAAAATGAAGTTCTAAGGACCAAGTTGCAATTTTCTAATGAAGTACAAGAAGAAGCATAATTAAATAAGAAAAAAATACATTCAGGAAAGTAAAAGCAATAATAGTCCAATGAGTCAACAAAGAAAATAAATAAAGTCAAATGCGACGAATAAATGTTTAAGGGCTTAATTATAATTTTTCAATTAAGTAGAAATTATATAAAAGTTTAGTAAGAAAATGCTGAATATGAAATTCAATAAAGAAAAATGGCCAAAATTTAAATAACGGTGATTCAGAATAAATTACAAGTTAAAGGGCCCAATAGTAAAATTAAGAAAATAGAATTAAAACGAGAAAATAAATTTGTAATTTAATTTGTATAAAAGAATAGTGGGAAGAACTTGATTGTAAAATAAAGTATAAAATATGATAAAGAAATTAAAGATTAATCGGTTGGTAGAAATTAAAATTTGAATTGGATCGAAAGGGGCCAAAAAGAGGAATTTGAGTAAATTTAGTACCAATGAAATAAATTTGTTAGTTGGTCAAAAGTTAAGAAAATTAAGGATAGAATTGAAATTTATTGAGGGCCAGACAAAAATGAAATGAAAATTTCATGAAAGAACTGTTAAAAAGTAAACACTTGAATGGAAATAGTAAATATTTTTTTTGATAAGCCAATGGAAATTCATTAAATCAAAAGATCATACATAGAGGCATTAGGGTGCCCAGCAGTTTGTAGTTACAAAATTCCAACATGGACCAAAGAAGAAAATAGCTAGAACGAACAAGAACTACACAATCAAAAGCCAAGATTTAGACACCACTGCAGGAATTAAGAAGACATTGAAACCAACACACGAAAAGCAGTCACTTAGGCAAAAACTGTTAGCACAAGTTTGCAATTTTCATGGACAACAAGTTTCGCGAAATCTGCAGATCCTCATTAGCAATCATCAAAGCAAAATTCTGTAGGGTCACTTCAGCAACCAAAAAGAACTTTGAAGCGAGTAGATCTATAACAACCTTGAACCAAAGAATCATCAACTGTAATCTAGAGAGCCAAAAAGTGCAGCAAAAAATCAAGAAAACCAAACAACAAGCCTAGTCTCTGATAACAGCACACAAGACCTGATATTTCATCCATGCAAACTAGGAAAAATAAATCCAAAACCACATGAAACATCAAACTAAGGAATAAAATCCCTTATCATAGCAAATTATGCTACGGACAACCAAAGAAAGCCTCAGCAACCCAACAACAGAGACCACTATGCATCGAAGGAGCATGGAAGCCCCAACCCCTAAATGATAGTATACCCATTTTCAAAAGCTATTAGTCCCTCCAAATGATTTGAACACAGTGCACCACCACAAGCCTTATCCATATCACAGTAACAGGTTACCTGTAAGTTATATCAGCCATGCCAAGAGATTGGATTTTTTTGAAGCACCATGCTTAGCAAGGCTATCTACTACAACATTACTTTCCTTTAGTTTATGATGGAAGACCACATTATCCAGGGAGGATAGACAGTTATCAATTATGTTGAAGATGGCAACAAATTTCCAAGGCCTTAATTGGGCATCAGAGATCATCCATTTATATACCACCAGAGAGTCCATTTCAAAGATAATACATGAGAAAGACACTTTCCCCATTAATTGTTCAGTTGAGATTTTAATAGCCATTTCAACAGCCAATAATTCAGCCATACTGGAATCTTAAGTTCCCACGGAGCGAGAGAATAAACACAGGAACTCTCCCTTGTGATTTCTAAGTACACCACCAATCCCAGCTGGACTCGAATTTCCTTGTGAGGATCCATCTGTGTTCCATTTAAGAAAGGACACCTCCGATGGACACCAGAAGGCGGTAGGCCTGGTTTTGTGGTAGTTGGAGCTTATTTTAATGGCATCTGCAGCAAGGCAAAGGTCTTGACCTTTGAAAAAAGCTAAATCATGAACATTATTAATCCAAAAAGAACATCTAGCCAGGATGACATGGAACAACGAGTCTTTATTGACTTTTTTCCCTCAAAAATAGCAGCATTCTGTTCTAGCCAGATTGACCAGATATAAGTAAGTAGAATCATCAACCAAACTTTCCTTTGGACTTTCCCAGCCACCAACCCCATCCATTAAGCTACAAAATCATTGAAGGAACAAGGAAGGAAGAAAGATACCCTACCAGCCAGCAACTCTATACTAGATAGAGGAAGGAAACGGGCAGAGAAGCAATAAGTGATCCATCGACTTAATCCCACTAAGACACAAAGGGCAAGATATAGCATTAGCAGGAAGAATTTCCAACTTAAAGAGAAACTCCTTTGTGCAGAGCCTATTTAACAGCGCCCTCCAAAAGAATAAGTCGACTTTCAGAGGTACTTGATTTCTCCAAAGAAATTTAGAAAGCAACAAGACTGCTTGCTTGCAGACTTGGAGATCTTAAGACTTAGAGCATGCTGATGCCATAGAGAACTTACCATTTGTTTCATAGATCCAGACTTTTTTATCACTTCTGACTTTAGATATTAAACCTGCTGATGAATCTTAGTTGAAATCTGGTCCAATGGCAGATGCCTCTATTTCGGATGGTTGCATAAGGAATAGAAACTCCATCATTGGCAGTCGAGATGATTAGGCTAAGTTTGACCCTTCTACGAGGGAAGCTGTGAAAGTTTTTGAGGTTGCTACTCTAATGGGCATTACCTTTTCGTAAGGCAAGGAGGAGTTTATCAGCAGAATGGCAAATTTAGAAAGGGACGACTCAATGGCTTAGGCAAAATCGGACATTGGAAAGTTCTTTGGAGCTATCGAAATTAAATAGTAAATATGTGAGAGAAGACGACAAAATGATTAATTAGACTAAAACTAAAAATAATTTAAGATTATCTAAAAAGCTAAAGGAAATTTCACTAAAGGAAGAAATTTCATATGATTGTGAAAGTCAAATGTTATAATTAAAAACGTGCAACAAGACGAAATTATAAATTGGCTTTGAAAGAAAATCAATAAAATAGTTATGTTAATGATATAAGAATTAGTAAAAAGTTAACTAAGCATATAAAGGTATTAAATGTAGAACCGTAACATTATTAAAGATCAAGTAACAGAAGGAAACAAAAAAAAAGAAAGAAAATGAAAATATACGGGTATATAAGCAATATGAATGAAGTAATATTCCTAATAATATATATATATATATATATATATATATATATATATATATATATATATATAGAATGAGTTAAATAAGGAAAAAATACAACCAGAATCTAAAAAGAAGAATAAATAAGTAAATTTATTTGGATGAAATTTTGTGTAATTTTATTCACCATTAGGCTATAATGTTGCTTAGCTTGCGATTTGTTGACTACGAGCAAGAACAGAAATTGAGAACGTGAAGAAGGAAGAACGATAAGGTATTTACATAAAGACTGTTAAAATCGTTTAAGTGGAGGTAGTTCGATTTCTATTTAGTATGTGATATGTAATAATTATGATTGTTATTGTATAAGTAAATAATATTATGTGGACGATTGTATATTGATTCTGTATAGTATATGAAAATTATGAATGAATGTAAAATGTTACAAAAAAAAATTATTTAAACTTAATTAAAAACATCAAATAGACATATACAAACCTACACACATCACTTTAAAAAAATATTTAATCAAAATATTCACAGTTTGACTATCAATAGAGAGAGATTGTCTGATAACGATAGAAATTCGGTGAAAATTTTGACGAGAAATGCTCCAATGGTCAAATTAGAGAGTATTTGAAGGAAATTGAATGAAATGCCAAGTTTAGAGAAAAATAGTATCTACAGTGGAGAGCTGCTAAGTTATTTATATGACTTTTGACTTGAATGCTTATTACAGCCAAGATAATTAAAGAATGGTAATTGATTACGTGAACTGATGAAAAAAGTGCAAAAATTGCAACTTTATGAAAAATGCAATGGTTATAACGTCAGAACTCAGATCTGAACTTTATTAGTTAGATATGTAGTGGTACCAGACTGCTTGTGAAGTTTGATTGGTTATTATTAAATATTCCATATTGATTAATTATAAAAATAAAAATGTTCAAAAGTTAGCTTTTGTAATTTTTATTTTATAGCTTTTGTAATTTTTTCTTTATAGAAAAAGAAAAGATAAAGTTCATTCTTAGATCTTAAGACATTTAACAAAGTTAGAAACTTCATTTGAAAAGTATGACTTCAATTACAGTCTACATTTGAATTTTAAGTAAATAATATTTAAATATTTGAAGAAAGCATTTCATGTATTATAGAAAGAGTCAATTTTATTCATAATTACTATACTTACGTTTAATCATTTAAAAGTAATCGATTTATTTTTCGCGACTTTAATATCACTGAACTTATTACCTTTTTGTAGAAAAATCATTCTAACTGATGTTTGGAGACAATTTTTGCCTAAATATTGACGACACACGTTGTATGACACGTCGGTAGCTACGTCACCGAAAGAGGCTACATCACATGATCTGTCAACACGCCACGTCAAATACCTGGATATACGTGGCCTTTTTCAACGACATAATTGCTAACGTGTCGTACCATATATGTACAGGTATATGATGTGATGTGCTACATCAGCATTTCGGTAAAGATCATCGTCAAAAATCAGTCAATATGATTTTTTTTTATAAAAAGTTGATAAGTTCGGTGACATTTAAATTATGAAAGATAAGTTAGTTATTTTTGGATGATTAGACTTAAATTCAGTAACTATGGATGAAATTGATCAATTATAGAAACATATGTCTAATACAAATTTAAACTAACCGAATTAGTGAAATTCTAAAACAGATGATTTAACTAAAAAGAAATAACACATCAACTCAATTAATCAATAACTTAAAATTTTACACTATTAATAAATAACTATTGATTTTGTTTAATTAAATTGCAAAAGAAAAAAAAAAGTTCTATTACTATTGTACTCTATATTGTGTTTTTTTTTTCTTTTTCTGACATTGCTCCATATTTGTTGTATATATTTGAAAACAACATTCTCTAATCTAGAAACTGTTTCATTTACCAAAAAGAAGATATAAACCCATGAACATAAAGAGTTTTCGAAGTAATCTTTAAAATAAATCAATTGAAATATATAATTTATCTTTTTTTTTTATTTCAGTTTTTATGCTTTTGTTGGCGAGTGATTAGGAATTAGGACCTTCGATCAATGATACTAATTATTAATTAATATGACAAAAGTATATAGTTTGTTTCCATTGATTATTAAACTAAATTAATTTAATTTAGTTTATTCCCCTAAAATGGTTACTAATGATAAAGGGCTTAACATAGTTTTAGTTAAAAATGGAACTAAAAATATATTTATTTTGTTATGAAATATTTGAAATTATTTGAACTTTTGAGTTGTTCAGAGCTAAATTAGTAGGGGTGAACAAAAGAAATTGAAAAAATAGTTAATCGTAAAATCGGTTCGAAATCGAACTGATTTTTTCGATTAACCGATTCGATAGAGTCGATTATGATTTTTAATTTTATATTTTATGGTACGGTTTTGATTTTTGGATACTAGTTAACCGTCAAACTACGATTAACCGATATATATATATATATATATATATATATATATATATATATATATATATATATATATATATCTATTTTTATATCTTAATTTTTTATATTTTTCTACAAAATTTGTATGATACTTTAAAGTAAATTTATATTATGTTATTTTCTTTAATTATATAATAACATTTATATCTATTAATCAATTCACTTTTATATATGTTATTTTTTATTATATATTGATATTCATATTTTACTTAATAGCATTTAATTATATTTTTTAGATTTTAGATTTTAACATTTAACATTATTAGAAAAGTTTATATGACTTAACATCAAATATATTAATTTGCAACAAATATCAAATATATTTTATAATATTAGCTATTAAATTGTTGAACATGAATTTCGGTTAATAAATTATGTTTGTTTTGTGCATATTTGAAATTAAATTGAATTTCAACTAATTTTTTTTATAATTTTATATTATAAATTTTAATTGCTAATCGAAAAATATTGATTAATTAAATCCAAAAATCGAAATCGATGAACTAATTAATTGAATGTAACAGACTGATTAATGCTTAATATTTTTAAAAAATCAATATTAATTAACTGATTAATTTTTTTTATAGATCGATTAACGAATTTATACTCACCACTGTAAATTAGGGGAACGCCAACTAGAAGTGATCAAACAACGACACTCCAATTCTCGCTTGCAACTGTTTGTTCAGCATAAAATGTAAGTGCGCTTGCACTTTTCTCCCTTCAAACATGTCTCCCTCAACAATCTTCTTTTTTTTCCTCTAAACCTTCCTTCTTCAATGTAATCAATTGCTTGTCCATTCATAATCATACTCTGCATTTTCCCAAAGGCTTAGATATTGCGGTTTATTCTAATAATCTGTTGATTTTTCAGTCTCAAGATGTCGAAAGCCGGCGTATTGGATCTCGCTTCTGGTCTCGGTGGAAAGATCGATAAAAGCAATTTTCCCTCCATCGTCGAACAGTATTTTCCCTCTCTAAAATCGCACTTAAAGTTTCTGATCATTTTATTATTATTTTAGCAAATCATTATAACTGCATTGCTCTGTGTTGAATGATTCTCTCTCTGTGTTTGCGTAAAACTAAAATATGTCTACTAATTAAGCTAACAGCACGTTTAATTAAGCTAACAGCACGTTTGGGTTAAATTTTTGTTTGGTAGATTTAGATTTCAGATGTGGACTGTATTGGAAGTGACTTAATAAATTGACATGACATAATATGGTCCCTAACCCGTCGTAATCAATACGGTGGCCATCATTTTCACTATAATTGTCACGGCAAAAAGCTTAACAATGTTTCCGGAATTGGATCAAACGTCAATTCGGTATCAAAACTGAATTATAAATTAACTACTTGGACAGGATTGATTTAAAATTTTTATTTTTTATTTTAAATATAGTTATTTATAAAAAAAAAATATAGCATGCAAGCACACATTCAAAAATCGTTAAGTACAAGAACAAATTTCTTCTTCTTCTTCTTCTTCTTCTTCTTCTTCAACTCCTGCTCTTCCTTCAAAGATCACTAACCTTCTTCTTCAAAGGCTCAAAGCAAGAAATTTGTCTATTAGTCTGATATACATTATACAAATGACATAATTTAACCTCAATTGCAATCAACAGCCAATGAAAAAACTCAATTGCATAATCTATAAGGAACCAACTAACTAGGCATGGATTGGGCGAAAGTTTAACGGCCAAACAAGCATTCTAAGGTCAAGCATTGAGTCTACTATACCATAATCATAAACCCCCAGAAACCAATTATATCAATGCATCATCAAGTACAAAAGGCAAATGGAAATGAACTGTTGTTTTAACTGAAAGGGTTTGTGTATAGGTAGCTTGATTCTGGCATATTAAAACGCAGTTTCATAAATATTACAATTAGGTGAGCTATGTGCTTGGACAGCTAATTTCATGGCATCAATGATGTTCTTTTCTGCATGACTATGGTCTAAATTTATTGTATAATTATTACATCTGAATGCTCTTGTGCTCCTGTGTGATAGCTTGATTTTCTTAATCCTTGAGTGTTCTTAAATCTTATTGAGTTTGCTTGAAAAAGTTCTGAATGATTACTCAGGTACGAAAAGTATCATAACCATTATGGAGGTACTGAGGAAGAGAGAAAAGCAAATTACACTGATATGGTAGGAGATCTAGCTGACCTATGTATTAACTAGCTATCAATCAGTGATTTCTTTTGTCTTCCTCCTAGCCATGTTCTATTCTGCTGGCATTTTATTTTGTTTTTGTTTATTATCTTTCTCAATCAAATAATGATGTTTGAACATTTGACTTCTCCATATTATGTGTTATTAAATTGGATTTTAAGTGCTCAGTCATGAGTTTGTACCTTTTGCTTAGTTCTCTTTTATCTCTTAATCCAAATAACTTTCCGGGGGTTGGGGCAGCAGTTAGGTGATTACTGCCGTAGGAGATTTATTTGATCACTAATGAAAATATTACTTTATTTTTCTTCAAAAAATCGACCAGTTAGATAAATTGCATTTAATTTCGATTGTCCTGCTAACACTACCACAATTGAAAGGGTTGCTCGAAAGGAATGAAGTATGTAAAGCTTAGGTTGTTTTGGTCTTTACTCCCTTAGTTGTCGGAAACAATGATGTCTAACATACAAATGTTGTGTTACATGGATTTCAGGTAAACAAATACTATGACCTTGTTACTAGCTTCTTTGAGTATGGCTGGGGGGAGTCTTTCCATTTTGCAAACAGGTTAATTGTCTTGTCCATTTCATCCTCAAGTGATGCAGCATAATTATTCAAAGCTTAACAAAAACATATTTTCTTCAGATTTAAGGGCGAGTCTCTTCGAGAAAGCATCAAGCGATATGAGCACTTTATTGCTTTGCAGCTTGGCTTGAAACCTGGACAGAAGGTTTGAATACCAGTTTAGAAAATGGAGGAACTGAGACAAAGTTATTATTCTCTATTTAATGGGTTTAATTTTTCGACATGACATTTTCTTCAAGTAATAGGTATTGGATGTTGGATGTGGAATTGGAGGACCACTAAGAGAAATTGCTCTATTCAGGTTAGTGCAAACATTTTCCCTCATTATGGCAGTTAATATTAGAGAGAAATCTATGCCGTGCTAAAGCTGAAATTAGTTTAATTTGTAGTAGGATAGGTGCGTTATATCGGTTTAATTTTGTGATTATTGTTGAATTCCTAGCTTATCATCAAGTTTTCTTTTTCTTATTTTTCAAAAAAAAAAAAAAAAAAACTGTCAATACCTTTTATAAATTATTAGCATTTTTAAAGACAAACATAGATGTTTGGTTGCCAGCATCATTCTTCTTGCATAATCCAGGACAGTTTTGCTAAAAGCTGCAATCATCATCCTACAATGATTTATAATTTTGAGTAATATATAGTTTCTCTAGGGCTGAAGAAACTTGAGTTTAAGAGGAGGCACTTAGCATCATTTGTTTCTACTGTCATTTGCTGCAGCTTGACATCTGTTACCGGGTTGAACAACAATGAATATCAGATACAAAGGGGACAGGTGCATAAGTATCCCTTTTAATCTCCATGCTGAATTTGAACTGATGAATTTTTTAGTCCCTTCATTTCTGAAGTTGTCTTGAATCTTTTTCTTACTTCTGTTGCTGCACAGGAACTGAATCGTATAGCAGGAGTGGACAAGACCTGTGATTTTCTGAAGGTTTGTTTTATTCTTGACAAAGTTCATGTTCTTTTGAATCATTTCTAAACCATTTTTTCTTTTTTTGTACTTTTTAAGCTTACCCTTGTTTTATTGTTTCTATATCATACTCACTAAATTTTTATTAGGGCATGTTGATGGAACTAATTTTAGAACATGATAAAATCCTTATGTATAGTCAATGATTGAATTGTTCTTGTTTCCTAATTATGCAGGCAGACTTCATGAAAATGCCACTTCCTGACAACAGTTTTGATGCAGTATATGCAATTGAAGCTACTTGCCACGCACCAGATCCGGTATGTCTATAGAAAACATTCTTAAAATTTACGTATTCAGATACATTATTTCTTTATGTGTAATACATGTTTGTTTAGCTGTTGGGTTATCTTCCTGAATTTGGGTTGCATTCTGAACAGTATGGGTGCTACAGTGAGATTTTCAGAGTATTGAAGCCAGGACAATTTTTTGCTGCATATGAGTGGTGCATGACTGATTCTTTTGATCCAAATAACCATGAACATAAAAAAATCAAGGTTTGACATCTCACCATCCTTTCTGATTTTGATGTTTAATGACGGTGATCTAAATTCTCCATTGGTGCAGGCAGCAATTGAGATTGGTGATGGCCTTCCAGACATTAGGTTAACAGGGCAATGCATTGAAGCTCTCAAAAAAGCTGGTTTCAAGGTATCTAAGTCTTCCAGACATTATTACTAAAAATGCATGGAAAAGAAAAAAGTGTTCCTAACATCTACTGTATGTATCTAAGTCTCCAGAACCCACAATGTTGGCATCCAAACACTCTTCCCCCTCGCTTAAGATTTCTAATATCTTTTCAGAGCTAATAATAGGCTTTTTTTTTTTTTTTTCCTGTGAAGGTCATTTGGTCACAAGATCTTGCTGCAAGTTCACCTGTCCCATGGTACTTGGCCTTGGATAAATCTCGTTTCTCCCTGAGTAGCTTCCGGGCAACAGCCATTGGAAGATTTTTCACTAGAAACTTGGTAAATACCTTAAAAAATCTGCCGATTTATCAAATCATGAAATTGCAATTTAGCAGGTCTTCAACTGTTCCTTTTTTTTCTTTTTTTTTTTCTCTCTCTTGCAGGTCAAGGCCCTAGAATATGTCGGAATTGCTCCAAAGGGAAGTGAAAGGGTTCAAGTTTTTCTTGAGATGGCTGCAGAGGGATTATTTGAAGGCGGGAGGTGAGTCTTTCTTTCATCATATTTGCTTTTATCCACTATATATTCTGCATATATTTTTGGGGTGGGTTGGGACTTGCAAATTGCTCTCTTTATATTTACTTGTAGGGTCTTATTTCTGAGCCTCCAGAAGTTGCTCTTGGTATTAGGCAACACATAGCCAGATGCAAAAAATGCGAGTCTACCAATTGTTGGATCCCATCTAATCTCTACCTCTCTAAGGATCAGCTTGACAAAACTTATGAAAACAGTTTTTTCAATTGATAAAAGTTATATTTCAAAAAATAAATAATTATTTGATAAATAAAATTTAAAATAACTTATAAATTCAAAAGTATTTTATCGACTTTTTAGTAAACAATATAATTAAAAATAAATTTTTACAATAAATATTTAAATTATTATTTTGTAATTTTTTTTATTCGTCTTAACTCAACAATGAACATTTTCCTTTTGTTTCTTTTTTATAATAGGTATAATTGTCATTATGAAATAAAATAAAGAATATTTTTATTTAAAAAAATTTAAAATAGTTACCCTTAAAAATTAAAATTAAAATTTTTTGAAAAACTTCAATTTCTTGCTTTTTTTCCAATAGAATGTTTTTTCACTCTTTATAAAATTGCTTTTTCAAAAACTAGTATTTACCAACATATATTTTTATAATATAATTAGTTTTTTATCCAATAATCAGCTTTTTATCTCTCAAAAAATAATGCTAAAACGGGCTCTAAGTATAGAACAAACCTGTGAAAAAGGTATATAAAAAAAATCTAGAACGTCTATGTACTGCCATAGAAAAGGCTTATAGACCTCTAAAAAAATTCACCGAGTGTCTTTTAATTTTTTAATTAGTTTTTACTTTTTACCAAGTTTGGCAATACTTTTGTTACTGTCTTTACAGGAAGGAGATTTTTACACCAATGTTTTTCTTCTTGGCTCAGAAGCCACATGAATAGAGCCAGCAAGCTTTACTGCAAATTAATTAGGCCACTGTTTTAATTATGAATTTAATTATGAAAATGGTAATTTACTTGTAATAAGGGGTTTGGAAATTGCTTAATAGTAATTGATGCAAATATGTTCAAGAATGTGCAATATTTGAAACAAATAAATTAATGAAATTTTCATGCATTATGTGTATAAATAAGGTTATGTGCTTAATTATTATTTAAAATTTAATTATTTTTTTCCTTAGTAAAACTACGTAGGAATTAACAGTGTAGGATAAGATTGGTATGCCAATTAGGAATCTAGCAGTACTACGTCATAATATGTTTACCGGACTGAATGGATCCGAGAGCTCGGTTCCGATGTACGATATTTGATATATATTAGGGATATGAATGGCTCCAAGAGCTCGGTTCCGATAAATGGATTTTTTCTTTGAAAATTTAAAAAATATGGATTGCTTGCTTTCATTTTCAACGTTATTCCGAATTTTTCTTTTAGCTACTATAATAGTCTATTTCGCTACTCCTTTTTCTTCTAAAATAATCAATTTGAGTCACCATTGATGCTTTTTGAGAAATAAAATATATTAATGGATTGAATGGTTCTGAGAACCCGATCCTGCAATATTGTGAATTTTGTATCAATTTCGCAGATAGATTGAATGGTTTCGAGAACTTAGTCCAGAATTTTAAATTTCGCTTATCCGGCCTGGTACCAATTTCACTAGAAAATTTACTAGGGGCAATAATAAATGAAAATAAGGAATATAATAAGTGAAACAAAGAATGTTATGAATTTGTTAAAATTTGAATATTAAGTTATTAACTAATCCACCAAGCTATTGGGCAATAACTTGAGTATGTAGATGAAAATGTGGCACTTATTACATTGAGACATGGTAAATAAAAAAATGCACATATTTAATAATAAGAGGCATATTGCTTGTTGATTTGAACATTTTAGGTGTATTAAAGACTATGCATGTTCTATGAAACTAATTTGTTAACTTATTAAAATTTAAGTATATTGTGTAGAAAAATTACTTTACTTCATAATGTATGTATATTTTGAGGTAAGTAATAGTGAATTTTATGAGATGCTGTGGGTTTGTATATGTATAGATAAATTTTATGCGTATATTATGTATTTCCTCTATGAAAGAGTAAATTGGTAGTCATCACTAAGTTTTTAGCTTAGTGCGTGGTTATTTTTCGCACGTGGGTAGAAGAAAAATGTTGCTGAGATCGAAAGAATAATTCGATGTAATTACTGGTATCTGGAGTCATTGATAGAAAAGTCCCCAATTACATAATAGCCAATGAATTGATCATGTCAAATTATCAAGAATAAAATAGATACAGAAGCATACCTAAATCGAAAGAATAAGATAAAGAATGCGGAGGTTTTATGGTTTCTAGTTGACATAGAGATCTGGATTTTTTTTCTTTAGGATGATGGGATACCAAAGAAAAAGAATGTATTAAGATTAGGATTAGGGCTCTCTATGCAACCAGGATGACAACCTATTTATATTTTGACTTATTATCTAATTAGCTCATCATAAATTAGATTAATTCCTTTAGGTTTCTACACATTTATAAAGTAATCCAATATTTTAATAAGACGATTATTAAGTCCAATTTGACTCTAAATTAACCATATCACTTTTAGTTGGACTAAAACTATGATAGTATATAATATACAATATTCACATATTTAATTTTTATAGGTCCATAAATTCCAACAATCTCCCATTTGGACCTTATACATAAATATGCGAAAAACTTAGTAATTGTATATCACTATAATACTTTATGAGCTCAATATGCTATCATAACTGAAATTGTCTTTAATAATCTTGTCCATCAATTATATCAACATAGGATCAAAAAGATTGTTGTTACATTTATCATAACTGGATCAACCAATGGTCACATATATCAATATAATCAAAACATGGGTCAAATATGGGTGTGTAGAATGGAAATGTCATGAGATGTGATCTTTAACATGCTTATTTTCAACTACTCCAACCTTATTCCTCAATGAAATCAAACAAAATAAAGAGTGGAAACTGTATAAAATCTTTAGCGGAATGATAAGCTTTATATATCCACAAAATATCCATATGAAATATCAATCCAAAAATAAATTTAAGCATCCGTAAGTACAAACTCTTACTAAATTTATACATTATCTAACAATGTAAGACCCATGTGAGCAATGTGCTCATGAAAGATCTTATGTATTAATCTCTTAGTAAACAGATCCACAATCATGGAGTTTGTGCCTATATGCTTTATAGACATCTGACCACTTTAAACTCTTTCTTTAACAATTAGAAACTTAATGTCTATATGCTTAGACTTTGAAGAGATCTTATTATTGTTGGAATGTAGCATTGCTGATTTATTATCACAAAATAATTTTAATGGTCTTTCAATACTATCCACAATTCGCAGCCTTGTGATAAAATTCTAGTATCAGTTTGTATTTCGTTAATTTTTGTATCAGTTTGTATTTCATAAAGAAATACCCCTAATCTTTCTTTACTTTTTTAATTGCATAAAATATTAACTCACACAACATATAAGTCCATGATTTTCTTGTATTTTACTTATATAACATGCTTATAGTAAATTACGGAATTACCCTCCGACAGTTTCCACTACAAAAAAACAGAAATTTAATGACCGGCAGATTTCGTCGCTAGTTGATGAATTTTCATCGCTAATTAACTATTGTGACTAAATGACCATTTGTCACTATTTGGCAGTCACTGGCATTTTTAAAACACAATCTATTTTCGTTAAACGGTAAATATATCAAAGAAAAGGTATACCTCACTTTCGCAATCTTAACCTTAAGACATAAACAATATCAAAGAATCCTCGTAAATTAAAAAATCAAGATTGTTTGTTGAGAAAATATAATTAAAGATTTACACGAAAAATAATATAATATATAATTAAAGGGAAATGTGCAGGGCCCACGACTTTTGCGAATGTTTGACCCAGATTAGTTATTATAGATTAACTATCACTGCCAATCCAAATCTATTGTTCATTAAACAAACAAAAGGTCTTAGATTTTGTAGGACAATAACACAAACTTGGCAAAATATGTGTTCGATTTCTTCTAAAACAGGCCCTATTGGTCAAAACAGTATGGCCGACCAAAACCCATTGAAGCCTCAAGACAAACTAGAGTTGTGTTTGCTGATCTTCCTAGGCTAGTTCAAAGTTTCATGGATGGGGTGAGACGTTAATTATATTATCATACATAATCAAATTACTTAATTAATATTTAATTAGATGGTGATCTTTGTTTTCTTTTCTTGATTTGTTTCTCTTATCAAAATCAATGGAAGGAGATGTTTCCATGCTTGATCTCAAAGGCAGCCACAGTTGATGTTATCTCTCATGGATAAGGTGCCAATAGAGATGGACCTGCACAATTGGTAAGTTATATTTAAATATTATAATTATAATTATTCCTTTATTTTATAATTAATAATCACAATATAGGAAATCAACGTCAATTTTAGTTAACACAGAATCATGTAAGTGGGATTTTTCTTTTCTCCTATTTTTTTTTTAAATTTTTATCTTTTACTGATAAAGAGCTATTGCCATTAAAAAACGATCGATGATGGTCATGAGTACCCATATCCATTCATTATGGGGTAACTACAAATAATTTTTAGTTATATTATAGTATAGCTATGGAGCTATGGCTAGGAAAGGGACCCTGTACGGAACCACCTTTTTCAGCTGCAACTGAAGAAATTTTTACCTTGCTATTACCTATAATTTACCCCAACTAATCTTAATCTTAATCCTAATGATAGTCCAGCCCGGAGCTGTTTTGAGTCATATTGTATACCCAGGCGCAGGCGAGTTAGGACAACTCAAGCTTACCCCGAATACTTTTAATAAAATTTAACGTTATAAAAAATAAAATGCCTAACAATTGAGACATGAAAGAGCTAGTAGTCCAAAGCTTATCCTGAAACAAATCCATTAACTTTCAGATAGCACATAATAAGCCAAAAAAAATGGAACTGATATTTGTCATTCCGTTAGTCCATGACCAACAATCCTACCACCTTTATTTTCACTAATCTCACCAGAATCATAAACGAATTAATGGATTAATTCAATAGTACACTAACACCACAAGAAAATTATAAAATGGCAATGGAAAATTACCATCGGAATTTATCTCCGTTGCTAAATTTTGTGGGGATTTTTTTGCGTTAGCAACGAAAGATAAAATGGAGGAAATTAATAGCATCAAAATTTTACGACATAATGTAGCAACGGAATTGCATTTCTATTGCTAGCAACCGAAATAGAATTTCATTGCTAATTTAGCAACCGAAAATAATTCCGTTGCTAATTTTGCAGCCGAAATTGTTTTCCGTTACTAAATTTGTATTAGCATCGGAATCAAATTTCGTTGCTAAATTAGGGGTATTTAAGTATTTTTCATACTTGTTGCCCTAGGTATAAATGATTCTCCCTCTCTTAGCTACCGTCACTTTCACCTCATCACCTTCATCCTCGCACACGAGATTCAGGCACTCTCTCGGAGTTGCTTTTCCTCTCACGGTCGCTCTCTCTTTGCTTCTCTCTTCTTTTCTTCTCTTTTTATTCGATTAATGTTCGTTTTCGAAGTCACCTCCGCCATGTCTGACAAGGAGCACCATTTCGAGTCTAAGGCTGACACCGGAGCTTCAAAAACTTATCCTCAGCAGGCCGGTACCATCAGCATAAACAATTACATCGTTATCAAGAACGTCCTTGCAAGGTATTGATTGACCTTTTTAGATTTTTTATTTTCAAATCTGTATCTGTTTCTATGATGACTTTGATATGTGATTATTTAGATCCACTTGTTTTTTTATGCATTTGATTGTTTATATATCTGACGAGAGCAAGCATGGTGTTTCGGTCGTTGATTTGTATGAACTTGTGCAGCATGCTGGAAATATATTGCCTAAACTGTAAGTGATATGAAGATAATCAGAGCAATATTTTTGTTATCTTTTTATCTTTTGAATTTTGTAAAAATGCTTGAAATATTTAACAGGTATCTGCTATGTACGGTAGGATCAGTATACATCAAATCAAAGGAGGCTCCAGTGAGTTCTTATGCATTGTTGGTTTGATAAAAATGTTGCCTTTTTGGTTCAAATTGTAGTTTTTGTCCATTCTTTTTTGGGTTTGAAATTATTTTTATTTCAAATTATGTATCTGTTGCTACTTGGGATGTTTTCTTTGACGGGTTTGAAGGAATATGTAACTAGAACTTGAGGAATTATTATGTTTATTATCTGTTTTGGTAACCTAATCTTCTTCAGTATCATTGTTTAGGTATCAATACTTTTATATCTCCAAGTACCTTGGATGAAATAAACTGCGCATGCAAGTTTTTTTATATCTCTAAGTTGGACCAGAATAGCGTTTGAAAGCTAGCAATACTAAGAACAGCAGAGAATAATTAAAATTTGGATGTTTATTTATGTGGTGTGGAATATCACTCGGGCTACCTGTATATGCAGTTTGTGTTGTTGTGAGTTTTCAGTACCGTAGATTATTATATTGAGCCATTGAGCATGTAATTGATGTCTAAAGTGTTGTTCTTTCCCTGGTAAATCTTAATCGAATAGGGCTAGTGATAGTAATACGTATGAAATTTGAATATTTTTCAATTATATTCCCTGCTGTATATCATTGGGTACGTAATACACCCTTGATATATCTGTAGTATTCGATGCTTTACAAAGCTAAAATGTATAATTGTCGTTATCACTAGTTGACGCAGCGGAAATACTCTCCAAAGAGAATTGTAGTAATTGAATTCAAATCAAAGTCTAAGATACAATTGAAAAACGAAAGCAAGCATATAAAGGAAAATAAAATAACGTAAATCATAGGAGTCCTACCTAAAATAGAATACTGCAATAATAAAACACTTTCTAAAATAAAACATACCAAAAATAACAACTTATAACCTTGGCCTAAGTAATTCTTGCGTTTGTGCCCAACTTGAAAACATCCAGCCAATTGCACTAAAACAGCTGTTTTAGTGCAATAGTGCAAAAATCGACACCCAGAAACTGCACTAAAACAGCTAGCTGTTTTAGTGCAAAAATTCCCAACTCATGTCCGCATCAGTCTCCTCCACTTGTGAAAACTCGACCTCGAGTGTTATGGGTACATAGGGGCATCGGCAGGATGGAATCTGTAGATATCTGCCACATTAAAGGTCTTGGAAATTCCCATGGAACTCGGCAACTCCACCACATAGGCGTTATCGTTGATCTTATTTTGAATCGGAAATGGCCCATATTTCTTCGGTTGTAACTTTTTGTAAGTCCCTACAGGAAATCTCTCTTTGCGAAGGAACACCATAACTTGATCGCCAACGTTGAACACTTCCTGACGCCGATGTCGATCAGTAGCTCTCTTATATTTCTGGTTTGCCTCCTCTAACTTCTGTTGGACTTCCACGTGGACATCCACAACCTGCTCAGCCAACTGCCTTGCTTTAACATTGCTTGGCACCTCCTTTGGTAAGTTGAGTAGATCTAAAGCATGTTGTGGTGGCTTGGTGTACACAATGGAAAATGGAGTTCTTCCCATGGCACTGTGGACAGCATTATTATAGGCAAATTATGCTTGAGACAAAGCGATGTCCCAAAGTTTCGGCTTATCCCCACAGATGCTTCGAATCAAATTTCCCAACGTCTTGTTGACTGCTTCGGTTTGCCCATCCGTTTGGGGGTGAGCTGTACTACTGAAATTCAAAGAAAAGTCAAATATCTTCCATAAGGTGCGCCAGAAATGTCCCACAAACCTGCTGTCTCGGTCAGATGTGATCGTCTTGGGAACGCCGTGGAGTCGTACCACTTCCTTGAAGAATAACCTTGCCACCACTACAGCATCAGAAGTCTTCTTGCAGGGAATAAAATGAGCCATTTTGGAGAACCGATCAACGACGACAAAAACTGAATCGGAGCCCCTTTGCGTCCTTGGCAGTCCTAAGACAAAGTCCATCGAAAGGTCCTCCCAAATGTTCTCTGGCACTGGAAGAGGCATGTATAAACCGCTGTTCTTGGATTGTCCCTTGGCTCTTTGGCAAATGAGGCACCTCTCAACAAATCTAGAGACATCTCTTCGCAAATGTGGCAAAAAAAAACGCTCTTAAACTGCGGCCACAGTTTTGTCACGCCCCAAGTGCCCAGCAAGACCCCCACCATGCAAATCCCTTATGACTTTCTCTCTTAATGAGGTTCTAGGCAAACATAGTTGGTTTTCATGCATCAAAAACCCTTCATGGATATAAAATAACTCACAAGGAATTCCCTTGGAGACTTTGGCCCAAATGCCACCAAAATCAACATCTTGAGCATAGTCGTCTTTGAGATGTTCAAAGCCCACAATCTCATTGCTCAAAGTGAGCAATAGCGAACCCCGCCTACTTAAAGCATCCGCAACTCGATTCTGCGTTCCCGACTTGTGCCTCAAGATGAACGGGAACCTGCTCAGGAACTGAACCCATCGAGCATGCATGTCATTACTGATTCGCTTCTGGCTATTCAAATATTTTAGAGATTCATGGTCCGAGTACAACACAAACTCCTTCCCAATCAAGTAATGCTCCCACGTTTTAAGTGCCCTGACAATAGAATAAAATTCTTTGTCGTAGGTGCTCCACGTCCTCCTATGATCACTCAATTTCTCACTGAAAAAGGCTACTGGCCATTTCTCTTGAGACAGTACAGCCCCCACGCCTACCCCACTAGCATCGCACTCAACCTCAAACAGCTTGTCAAAATCGGGTAGTGTCAGTACTGGAGCTGAACACAGCCTGTCCTTCAAACTTTCAAAACTACTGGCAGCCTCTTTCGTCCATACAAACTTCCCTTTCTTCAGACACTCTGTCATAGGGGCTGCTATGGTGCTGAAATTCCTTATAAACCTTCTATAAAATGTGGCCAACCCATGGAAACTACGAAGTTCCGAGACATTAGTTGGTGTTGGCCAATCCCGAATTGCTTGAATTTTTACCTCATCCAACATAATTCCTTCAGCTGAAATTACATACCCCAAGAACAGTAGCTTTGATGTCATGAAACTACATTTCTTGAGGTTGATATAGAGCTTGTTGGTTTGCAAGACTGTGAGGATTTCCCGCAAATGTGACAAATGTTCCTCTTCAGAGTGGCTGTAAATCAGAATATCATCAAAGTACACTACCACAAATTTGCCGATAAAAGGCTTAAGTACCTGATTCATTAGGCGCATAAATGTACTAGGAGCATTGGAGAGGCCAAAGGGCATAACCAACCACTCAAACAAGCCCTCCTTGGTTTTAAAAGCAGTCTTCCATTCATCTCCAGCTCGAATTCGAATTTGATGGTATCCATTCTTTAAATCAAGTTTTGTAAACCATTTAGCACCGCCGAGGTACTCCAGCATATCATCTAGCCTTGGAATGGGAAACTTGTATCCCACCGTGATCCGGTTAATGGCCCTACTGTCCACACACATGCGCCAACTTCCATCCTTTTTGGGCGTGAGTAATGCGGGGACTGCACATGGGCTTATGCTCTCACGTATGTGCCCCTTCCTAATTAACTCTTCAATCTTCTCCCTCAGGATGTCACTTTATTTCGGGTTCATTCGATAATGGGGTAGATTAGGAAGACTAGCTCCTGGAACCAAATCAATGTGATGCTGTACATCCCTCATAGGTGGTAAACCCAATGGAATCTCTTCTTGCATGACTTCTTTGAACTCCTGAAGCAGCGGGTGTATGGCACTTGGAAACTCCTGCACCCGTGTATCTGTTTCGGCATGCAAAACTTACCTAATAATCATCAGGTGAACCTGCCTTGTCTCCTGCATTTCGTTCCCAAACCGCTGTGAGACAGTCAAGAATGATTGCCCCTTTTCTTGGTCCCTTAATTTGCTGGATAATGGCAGCAATGTAAAGTTAACCCTATCCTTCTTCAATCGGTATACATTACTCTTTCCTGAATGTTGAGCATCGACATCATATTGCCACGGTCTACCAAATAGTAGCTGACATACATCCATATCCACCACATCACAGTATACCACATCGTTGTATTTCCCAATGGAAAAAAGAACCCTACACCTCTCGGTTACATCTACCCTTTCAGCTCCTGTTTTTATCCACCCTAAAGTGTATGGTTGAGGGTGTTTTTCCACCGGAAGTTCCAGCTTCCTAGCCACATCTCTCCCAATAATATTTTCACAACTACCACTATCAATAATAACACCAAAAATTCTGTTTTTAATTGTGCACCTAGTTCGAAATAGCTGATGGCGTTGGGTCGTTTCTTCCTACCTGGGTGTGAGCATCATACGCCTGATCACGAAGTTTTGGCCCTCCTCTGCCAGTTCATCATAATCCTCAGCCTCTTCTCCATCAGCTTCACAACAAATCCCGGCGTCTTCCTCCTCTCGCTCCACCAAGTTCAGTGCTCCTCGCTGGGGGCAGTCATTGGAACGGTGGCCTGGTTGTCGACATCTGAAACATTTTCCTGCATTCGGCCTTGCATATGGATTGTCGGTTTTCTGTATTTCTTTATTTTTCCCATCAACCACCGCACGCTTGTCCCCCGTCCTATCTTCAGCACGCCTGTCATTGGTGAAACGGGTGCTTCCAGTTCGTGAGTTAATCTCTTATATCGTTTTGAATCTGTCACTGGGACCTGCCGATCTGTTGTTGTCAAAAGTTCTCTTGCTCCTCTCCTATTGCATCAATTCAGCTTTCATAGCCATGTTTTTGGCCTCAGATAGAGTACGTACCACCTGCACGCCAATTCTGTCCCTCAACGCTGGTCTCAAACCCTCCAGAAATCTCGCCACTTGTTGACCTGCAGACTCCACTAAATCATTCCTCTCAGATAGCCTCATAAACTCAGCTGTGTATTCTTGCACAGTCCTATTACCTTGCTGGCATCGTTGATATTGCTGGAACAAAATCTGTTCATAATCCGGTGGCAAAAATTCACTCCTCAACAAGTATTTCATTCTAAACCATGTCCGGATAGGACCCCGTCCTTCTCTTTCTCTCCTACTCTGCACTCTCTCCCACCAGGCGGAGGCTCCTTTCTTCAGTCGACAAGCAACCATCCTGACTCGCTTCTCTGCAGGAACATCCATGTAGTCAAAGAACCTGTCGATTTCAGCAAGCCAATCAAGAAATTCCTCTATATTCAAACTCCCATCAAAATAAGGAATGTCAACTCTCAAACGAAATTCATTTTGATCCCGTTCCTCGTGAACATCCCTCCGTCTATAGCCACCGTATGGTTGATAGTGGCCATATCGAACTGGTTCCATGTCTTCATCTTCATCTGATTCTTCTTCGTATGGAACCTGTCTTCGTGCTGGAACTGGTCTGTCAACAGGGGCGCCACGGGCTACTTCTGCTCTTGGTCTTCTGTTAACGTTCCGATCCCTGGGTAATTCCATACCCAGAGCATCTAACCGATCTACAATCTCCTCAAAACGTCTCTCAAAACGCTGGAATCTGAGATCGATTTGTTGCTCCAAACGTTGCAGCCAATCATCCTCACGATCCGCAGTCTCACGGACTACATCGTGTTCATTCCCGGTCGCCATTAGGCTCTGATACCACCTGACGCAGCGAAAATACTCTCCAAAGAGAATTGTAGTAATTGAATTCAAATCAAAGTCTAAGATACAATTGAAAAACGAAAGCAAGCATATAAAGGAAAATAAAATAACGTAAATCATGGGAGTCCTACCTAAAATAGAATACTGCAATAATAAAACACTTCCTAAAATAAAACATACCAAAAATAACAACTTATAACCTTGGCCTAAGTAATTCTTGCGTTTGTGGCCAACTTGAAAACATCCAGCCAATTGCACTAAAACAGCTAGCTGTTTTAGTGATTTTGCTGTTTTAGTGCAAAAATCGACACCCAGAAACTGCACTAAAACAGCTAGCTGTTTTAGTGCAAAAATTCCCAACTCATGTCCGCATCACTAGTTCACCCCAAACACTTCTAATTTATTGCAAATTTGTTGTAAATAGGTTTTTCATATTGCAAATTAAAATTTTTCTCTTTTAATTAATTGAAATTAATTAATGCGGAGCTTCATAAAGCGATCTTTATCATGCAACAATTAATGAAGAGATTGGGTAAGCTCTGCTATAGTATATGTTTAGTTCTTTTTTTCTTTAATCTCACCTTGAAAATCAATTGATTTTGTATTCTTTTGGTTTCTGATTAAATAAACAAACAGCAGGTCAATTAGAATAGCTGCCTTTGTAAAACTTGTAGGAGCTCCATCTGGGCACAAGTATAGCTTCCGGGTTTGGTATTTTATTTCCAAACAACTTTTTTATATTAATTTCATTCTTTTCTTATACAGTAATCAACTATTGGCTCCATTTATAAATAAAAGCATTAAGCATGATTAGACAAATAGTTAGTCTTCGTGAACTCTTTCTTTAATTTCCTTTTTTTTCAGTTGTTTGAATTTGCATACAAGTATAAAGCCACTTTCAAAGATTCTTGCCCTTTCTACTGCTCCTACTTAGGCTATAAGGTATAAAAGTTTAGCAACATTAAGAAAATATATTGAATATTATTATTAATTAACACATAAATAAAAAAAATTAATTAATTCTTGAATATGTGCATTGATGCCTGGAAGTAGCTCTTTACTGATTAAGCCAACTCCTGGTTTGTATTTTTTCTTTATTATTAACAGTATTGTTCTTGGGGAAAACCTGTGGCTGTTGGTACAGCGACACGATTTGATGTTTTCTGGGAGCAGAAAGAGTTATCGGTTTCCATTCATGAAATTCTTTTCTAAAAGTTCTTGTAGAATTACCAATGGCCACAGGTCAAAAAAAAAAAAAGAAAATGAATTTACTTTGCTAGAATTTTGTAATTATCAGCTGAATTTCCCTGTTTCTTTTTTCTTGGCATGTGTGAATCAAGAGGGCAGCATAGTTTATGAATTTCTAAACATGGTGAGAACTGGTGTAAATGGAGAAGAATCAGTTCCTGGCTGTTTGGATAGATAGGCACACTGTCTCTTTTGAAGGTCTCTTTTTTCATCTTTCTTTATCATCTGCTTGGTTCTCAAGTTGATGATCTGATGTTTTTATCTAATTTATCATCTGATAGTCTTAGTGTTTGATCATTCTGTTTATTCTCTCGTTTTATACGATCAATCAATGCTTTGTCTTCGATTAATAATGATTTGGTTTGAAATTGATGATCTAAATTTTGACTTAGGGGTTCGATGTTTTGTCTTTGAGTCCTACTGGTTAGCGTTAGATCTCTATATGCTTATCTGCATTTGGTTGAGTTCATGATTTGCTCTGTTCAGAAAATGCATTTTTTCTTTTCCTCATAAAAAAAAAATAATAATAACAGTGAGAAAAATCCATCACACTTTATACACATCTGGTGCTGCTTTTATTTTGCACCTGTTTAGATGCAAATTTCATTCTGTTTGGATAGATAGGCATACTGGCAAATTTTGGCATTAGTTCTCTGGATTATTATGTTTGATTCGGCTAGCAGATTTCATTTTACCTTTTTTCTTCTTTGGTATATTGGCTTCAACCAAGAAATGTTTTGTAATATAATTACTGTTCTTCTGAATGTCTCTATATAAGGTCAACCCACTATTAGATATATAACTTCAATTCCAGCATAGTAACCTGATGTTTTGTGAATTATTTCTTCTTATGAACTTTGACTCAATTAGAGATCAGCAGACACCTATGAATTGGCACGTTGGTCCTGGCAGGAAAAACAGTTGCTATGGGGAAGGTCACCGAGCTTCCTTCTTCAGGTTCTAGTTTTTGAGCAATTTTCTTTTGAAACGTATTTTTTTCCATTATTTTTTTCTTTTGCTATTATTTAGCTTTCTGGCTTCATTTTATGCTTGCTGGCTTCCCTCTTTTGAAACCCTCATTTTTAAGTTCATATAATTTTAACTCACCATTTCGAAAAAAAAAAAGATGAAAGTGGCCTGATTAATATATAATTCTAAACAGTTAAATATAATAATTCAATATAATTTCATTTGAATGTGAAAATAGTCGTTAAAACTACTAATATGAATGAATTAGTTAATATTGAAAGCATGTTTGAAGTTTTGGACCTTTTTTCTTAAGCAAGCATATTTTGTATGGGTTGGTAAGATCGAGACCTACTTTTCTCTGTATTCAACTCGTACATAATGGATTTGCCTTTTAAATGAAAATTTTCGGTATATGAATTAGCAGACTTAGAAAACTTGTTCAAACTTGAAAGCTTACTTAGAGATTTGGATTGCTTGGTTATTAGACTTAGAAAAATTTTCGGTATATGTATTAGAGACATAAAAAAATGTCGAAATTGACATTTTTGGTGTGTTGATTCTTACATGCATGCAACCTTGAAGTCCAAGTCAAAAATCATAGACATATCACACTATTAAAATTTGGAAGATGCATAGGTTGCTCTTTAAAAATTGATGTGGATGTTTTAATATGAGGTGCACCTTACACAACTGTTGACTGCCATATTTGTAATCAATATAATAGTTTCATTGGCCAATTTTCAAAGAAAGAAATGATAGATAATAAATTTACTTATGTTTTTGAGATGCAGACTGAGACTAAAGGATGGAGGCTTTTTGGTGTAGTTGGAGTGACAGCATGCTGACAAGTATAGATGTGCTCATGGAATGAAGCTCATTAGTTAATGGAGAAGTTATTTGTTCTTTTGGGTCCCTGTATATACATGTAAAAGTCCACATTTAACGAGCATTGATACTTAAGCTGTTCGAAATGTAGACTACTTTTTATTCACCAATTGCATTGGTATTATGAGCTATATATTAATGTTGACATTGAAAATTAATAGTAATTTTATGTAAAAAATTAACAATAATTTAGTACAAAATAGCGACGAAAAATCCATCACGAATGTTTTTATACTGGTAGCTGAATTTACTAATTTCCGTTGCTAAAATTAGAAAAAAAAAAATCAATTCAGTTGCTAAAAAATAGCAACCGAATTTTCCGTTGGTATTTGATTATTTTCTTGTTGTGTGTGTGTGTGTATATAAAGTCATAAACAAAACACTATCCTTGTTTCCTACTCGTCAAATGATAAGCAATTCAAGTTTTTAAGGCAAAGAAATGCCAAAAATCTCTAACTAAATATTGTTACTTTGATCATGGAAAATGGCTATATATACAGGCTTTAAACCATCCATTTTCTTCAAACCAGAAGCCAAGCTCAAATATATAAACAAACCAAAGATCAAAAGTAAAGAGAAATGAGGGCTATTGATTGCTTGAACCCAGAGAACAGCAACACAAACTTGTAAAATTACAGCAACACAAACCCAGAGAACAGAGACTATTCCCAATCAAAACACAACAGAAACGGCAGAGGAAAATCAGCAAAAACGTATATGCATACCCTCTTAACTAAAACAAAACGTCAACAACAAATAGCCCAAAAAGAATCTATTACGGTCCCTAAAAATTAGAAGAATCCAACCAAAGGAAATTTCAACGTGAACAGGATAAATAGCATCCAAAATTGAAGAGAGAATCCACAAAAAATAAATCACATGGCTAAAATCTGTTAAGCAGAATTAACAACATTTTCCACCTAATTTGATGTGGGAGATAGAGACCCAAAAGAGGTTTATTCCATGACCCATTATCAAGAATAATATCTTCAAGATTCCAATCATGCACTTCTTGGAAAATGTTATTATCTAGAGAATGAATTAATTAAACGAGAAGAATATACTTTTTTTTTGCTGTAGATTTTAATATTTAGATCCCTGCTCCTTCCTCTTTCTTTCACCTGTCAAATGTCACCGAAAACCTAAACAAAGAATAAGTTTTCCATGAACAAAGTCTCATTTGAACATATCTATTCAAAAACATTGAACCCACATAGACTATGGACCTATGCACAAACGAGAAGGGAACCTTCAAGGAAATCGAGTTGCTTACCTCTCACAAATGACAACGGAAATCGAGTTGCTATCGTCTGCTATGCTACCGGCTACTATCAGCGGTGATACCGGATAAGGGGAATTTGAGAGATTTTGGGGATTAGGTTTTGGTATATAATTTCTAAAGAATATAAGCAGAGTCTCACGAAATGGGTTTCCTTAAACTAATTTTACTGCAAAAGATACATATTAAACAAATTTTTTAAATAACGACTACTTTATGCCTGTCGCTAAATATACTAAAGAATATATAAATAATCAGCAACTGATTTAAAAATCGTCACTACAATTGTCACAAAAAAATGGGACTGATTATTTCGTCACTAATCTGTAATAAAAATTACCATGCACTTAGTGACCACAACACCATCGTTACATAAAAACGAATTAATTTTCCAAATAAAATCAAGTGCAAACATTTAGTGACCGCATTTTCATCGCAAATTAAAGGTGCTAATTGTTGCCACCATAAGTTAGCAACTTTTACCTTGTTCCCATCGCTATTTAGTCGCAAAACACCTCAACTTGGTGAAAAAACTTATTTTGTTGACTGATTATTAAATTGGTCACTATTTCGTCGCAAAATAGCGATTATATTTTGGTCGTCACTAAATCATTTTTTTTGTAGTGTTCATTAATACCAATTATGTCCTAAATTGATCTCCAACTTATATAACCATTATTATTTTTTTCTAAGAATCTATAAACATATCATATTCCTACTAGAGTAATAATTAGGTTATTACATATATCCTTAACAGAGTTTCAACTAAAGTAGTAACCAAAACCCTTCATGAACTATCGAAGGGTAGAAAACCTAGCTTAAAATATTTACACATTTGGGATCGTCCAATTAAGGCAAGGCCTAGCAGGCTAAATGAAACAAAATTGGACTCAAGAATGGCTAGTAGCTATTTTGTTGGATACTCTGAATGGTCTTAAGGGTACAAATTTTATTATTATCCCACAAAACGATCATTTTTTAAGATAGAAAATGCCAAGTTCATCGAGGATGTTAAATTTGGGGGGAGATAAGGTTAGAGACTTTGTCTTCGAAGAGGAATTTATTTTTCTTCTTACAGTTGTAATTGGCCATGATCAAGATCAAGACTTTCTCCCTGACATGCTTCAAAAAGCAACACAAGAACCACAAGACAATTTTGAAAATTACCTGGATCCTGTTCAGCAAATTATTTTTGAAGAACAAACTCAACAACCTCAAGAATAAATGACATTAAAAAGATCCACTAGAGGAAGGAGAAGTGCAATTTCAAATGATTACATTGTATGTCTCCAATAATATAAGGTAGATAATGAAATGATGGAAGATGATCCAATCAACTTTCATCAATTCATTGAAAGTTCAAAATCTCAAGAATGGATCAATGCCATGAATGAGGAAATAAAGTCTATGAAAGACAGTGAGATTTGAGATCTTATTCCATTGCCTGAAGGTATGAAATCTATTGGTTGTAAATGGATATTTAAAACCAAAAGGAATTCAAAAGGCAATGTGGAGAGATATAAGGCTCACCTTGTTACCAAGGACTTTACTCAAAAGGAAGGCACTAATTATAAAGAGACTTTATTTCTAATTTCATCAAAAGACTCTTTTAGAATAATAATGGCAATTGTGGCACATTTTAACCTTTAGTTACATCAGATGGATGTTAAAACAGAGTTTCTTAATGGCGACATTGACAAAAAAATTTATATGGAATAACCAAAAAACTTTATTATAGAAGATTCAAAACAAATGATTTGAAAATTAAAGAAATCCATCTATTGGACTCAAATAGGTTTCTCATCAATGGTCGCAAATTTCATCAAATTTTCATTCTTTTGATTTTCAGATAAATGCAGTTGATGAAAAGAAATCCATATATTGGACTCAAACAGGCTTCTCGTCAATGGTCGCAAATTTCATCAAATTGTCATTCTTTTGATTTTCAGATAAATGTAGTTGATGAATTTATATATCACAAGCTCAGTAAGAGTAAGTATATTTTCTTGGTATTAAATGTTGATGACATATTGCTTGCTAGCAATTATATTGGCATATTGCACGAAACTAAGAGATTTCTATCAAAAAATTTGAGATGAAAGATCTTGATGGCGCCTATTTTGTATTTGGAATCAAGGTATATTGAAATCGTTCTCATGGCATTCTTGGATTATCAATAAAAGCTATATCAATTTCAAAAGATTTGGTATGCAAAATTGTAAATTAGGAGATACCCTATAGCTAAGGGAGACAAATTTAGTTGCAATTAGTGCCCAAAGAATGAACTCACGTATAAGGAAATGCAAAACATTTTTATACTTCAACCATAAGAAGTTTAATGTATGCTCAGGTTTGTACAAGTTCGGATATCGTATCTATTGTTGGGATGTTAGACAAATACATAAGTGAACTGAGCATGGATCACTAAAAAGCAGCCAAAAAGGTTATGTGGTATCTACAAAGAATAAAAGACTATATGCTCACATATAAGAGATCAGATCAGTTAGAGATCATTGGGTATTCTGACTCTAATTTTGCTAGATGACAAAATAGTCGTAGATCCACTTCAGGCTACATTTACTTGTTAGCTGAAGGAACCATTTTATGGAAAAATGTGAAATAATCATTCACGACTTCTTCACTATGGAAGCTGAATTTGTAGCGTGTCATAAAACGTCAAATCAAGGGATATGATTGAAAAATTTTGTCATAGGGCTGTGAATTGTGGATAGTATTGAAAGACCATTAAAGTTATTTTATGACGATAAAATCAGTAGTGCTGTATCCAACAACAATATGAGCTCTTCGAAGTCTAAACATATAGACATTAAGTTCCTAATTGTTAAAGAAAAAGTTCAGAGTGGTCAAATATCTATAAAGCATATTGGCACAAACTCCATGATTGCGGATCCACTTACTAAGAGATTAATACCCAAGATCTTTCATAAGCACATTGCTCATATGGGTGTTACACTATTAGATAATATATCAATTTAGTGGGAGTTTATACTTACAAATGCTTAAATTTATTTTGCTTGGCATGTTGTATGGATGTTTTATGGATACTTAAAGTTTATTATTCAACTAAAGATTTCATACAATTTCCACTCTTTACTTTCATTAAGGAATAAGATTGGATCAATTGGAAATAGGCATATTAAAATCACATTGCATGATATTTTCATGCTACACATCCATATTTGTTCCATGTTGTTGGTTATATTGATAGATGTGATCATTGTTGGGAAGATCTTTTTTATCCTAAATTGATATAATTGATAGGCGAAATTGTCAGAAATGATTTCAGTTAAGATAGCATTTTTTGAGCTCATAAAGTATTATTGTAACATACTATTACTAAGATTATAGCATATTTATATGTATAGGGTTCAAATGAGAGATTGTTGGAATTCATGGACTTATATTTATTACATATGTGAATTGTATATTATAAGCAATTATAGTTTTAGTTCAAATAAAAGTGATCGGGTTAATTTAAAGTCAAAATTGACCTAATAATTGTCTTATTAATAGTATGGAGGTTATTTTATAAATGTGTAAAAACCTAAAGGATTTAATCTAATTTATGATGAAAAATTTAAAAAATAAGTTGCTTTATATATAGGTTATAGTCCTAATTACACAGGGGTAACCCTAACTCTCTAATACAATCTTTTCTCTCTTGTATCCCATCACTTTTGAAAAAAAATATAGATTTTTGTGCCAATTATAAATCATAAAACCATCATATTCTTTATGGCTATAGATTTAGGTATGCTTCCACATCTATTTTATTCTTAAAATTTTGACATGTTCGATTTATGAGCTATTATGTATTTAGAGTTTTTTTTTTTTTTTTGTAACATGTGGGATTTCAACTTGCACCATCTAGAGGTCAAAATCTCTTATGTGCCACTGGGACACTTCGTAAGAATTGATATTTTATTTCCAAAATTAATATGCCACAAAATTTAATAAAAAATGATAAAATACAAAATTTCATTAAAAAATCAAAAATTTACTTTATGGGTCTAGCTTTTGGGCCCACAAAAAGTGGATATGGTTTTGAATAAATCCCAATTCTCTAAATAATTGTTGACACACACTATAATTCAAGTTTTTTAAAAATACATTATTTAAAAAATGTTTTGTTAAAATATTATGCTAATTTTATATAAAAATATATAAAATTAAAGTATAAAAATAAAAATATATTTTAAAGTAACTATATAAAAGTTTTTTATAGAAAAATATAAAAATAAAGTTATAATATATATAAATAGGTTAATCGTAAACTAACGGTTAATCAGTATTTCAAAAATATAAAAAAAAAATCGAAATTGAATCCATCAAATCGATTAATTGAAAAAATAAATTCGAATTTGAATTGGTCTCGCGATTAATCAAATTTATAATTTTTTCTCCACCCTAGCTATTGGAGCAATATAAAAAAAAAAGGTTTAAGGTACAATTTGATCCCTAAAGTTTCACAAAAAGAGCAATGTTGGATCCGAAGTTTGGAAATAGGTGCAATGTCACCCCTACCCTAACGAAGCCATTTGTTTGACCTATTTTTGTAAGTTGACCAATGGCATGGCAGGCTACTTAACACGTGGCATTCCAAGTGGTAAAATGTGGATGCTGATATGGCAGATGAGGGGCAAATCATCTTACACGTGTCCCCACATGCATATCACGTGACCATTAAAAAAATAAAAAAAATTTTTAATCTCCATCTCTTTTACAACGACCATCGATGAAAAAGAAGAAGAGGCAGCAGTGGCAGAGGAACTAGAGGGTGGAGATTGAGTTAAACCAACCTTCTCTTTAATGTCCTTAAGCAATGTTATTAATTGCTTCATTTAAATAAAACCCTATATCCCTTCTCCCCTTTTGAAAATCTGCTAATTCAGCTCGATGAAGGCAAAAATCAAAATTGAAATTTTGCCCTTCCTTCCCTCGAAGCTACCATTTACCACCATCACCGATAGTCGGCTACCGCTTGTAGCCTCTGTTGCCGCTTATTACTGCTGGTTTGAAGATTCAATTAGGTTGTCCTTTTTTTCTTTTCGTTATTTTCTACCTAATTTGGACTGGATTTAATTTCAAATTTTGGTGTTTTTTCTTCCTTTCTCAAAGTTTGGATGGTGATCCTTAACTGGTTGGAATTTCAATTGGATAAGATTTGAGTTGTCATTTGTGGGGAATTTAAAGTGTTAAATTGCGTTGGCTTAGGTGTTACAGAGTTCACAAAAATAAGAGCATCTTGAAGCCAAAAAACGATTGGTATGCCTAATTGTTTCAATGATTGGATTTCAGATTTGGATTCAAAATTTTTTTCATCTCTATTTCGATCTTGTTCTTCTTATTTGATAGTTTGGATTATAATTTCTCAAGGGAGGCTAACAAATTTGAGCTTTTGCATGCTTATTTTATTTTCAAGCTGATGGAATTTATTTAAGGGTTTTGTGAATAGAATGAATCTGAAACCCAAGAGAAGAAATGTTATAGAGAATGGGGATAGGGGAAAGGATTTAGTCCTTGCAACCTTAATTAGCAATGAAGATTATTTGGGTCCTATTGTCCGGCATGCCTTTGAAATTAGGTCGCTTGAATTACTCTTTCAGCAGCTCAAGTCTGTTGTGAAGAAAAAGGAAGCTTTTGCAAACTCACAAGCACTAGGAGTCCATCAAAATGCACATAAGAGAGGAAAGCAAGGAGCGAGGCAAGCCCAATACCATTATGATCGTCAGCATCTGGCGGTTACATTAGTTGTCAGCTCACATGCACTGAAATCTCCATCTTTCTTTTTTCCTGCTGCCAATGGTGTTGCTGCTAAATTCAGGCAGCCAACACCTAGGTATTTTTTCGTCGTCGCGGTGTTGTGCAACCATTGCGCTCAGCTGCTACAATGCCACCATTTGTTGGTAAAATCTTATCCGATAAGGATGTACATACTGATCTTCGCCTGAAACTTACTCATTTTGGTTGAACCATGTTTACTTTATGCATTTTTATTTTTTTATTTTTCTTTCTCCCTTAGGCTCTATTGAGGCAGAAGGCGAAGTTGATCAGTAGTACGAGATAGAGACAGAAGGAAAAAGGAGATACAGAAGGGTTAAAAATATTTTTTCTTTTTTTATGGTCAAGTGATGTGCACGTAGGGACACGTGTCAGATGATGTGTCCCTTATCCGCCACATTAGCATCCACATTTCGCCACCTGGAATGCCACGTGCCAAGCAGCCTGCCTTGCCATCAGTGAAATCATTGAGACATGTCAAACAAACGGTTTCGTTATGGTAGGGATGATATTGCACCAATTTTTAAACTTCAGGTCCAACATTATACCAAACGAAATTTTAGCCCCTGTATTACTCTTTTTGCAAAACTTCATAAATCAAATTGCACCTTCAACCTAACAAAAATTAACCGAATAAAAGGGGTTTTTTTTTAAATGGGACGATTTATCAAAAAATTTAGAAAATATGGGCTACATTAAACATAATTCTGATTTTGGAGTGCTGAAAATAGGCAAAATGGGTGCCGGTATTTGACTGTGTGGGTCTCACATGCTTGATCGATTGGGGTGCTGGAACCGACACGGTTACATGCTGGTATCTGACTTTGTGGGCCCTTTGGTTGCTGAAAACCGGTAATATTTGATGCCATTATTTGTCTTCGTGGGCCCTATGAATTGTTAGAAACCGGTTCTTTAAAATGTCTATTTTTGACACTGGACATGTTTTGTGGATTTTATCCCACCACACGTGTGTGAAAAGTTTACAGCTCCATCATTTTTTACTTCAACTCCTATGTTGGTTTAGGACATAATGAAAACAATATATAGCATATTTGAGAGATAATAACCATGATTTGGACTTGAATAATTGTAAATGTTTTATAAACTAATCAATTATGTCATGGACTCAAAGATAATAATTATGATTTAATTATGATGGCTGATAATTTTCATTTCCTTATCCAATTATTATTTAATAATTTTGAAGGTCCAAAAAAAAAGTATTTTCTATAACAAGATAATCTGTTAAAATTAGTGTTTGATTTGTCTTATATTTATAGGTATTCAGTCCATATCACTTATCAAACTTTATAAAATTAAAAATGATGATATTATTGAAATTATAATTTTTAATTTTAAATCATGGTTACCATCTCTCAAATATGCTATATATTGGTTATGTGGTAAACCAACATAGGAGTTGAAGTAAAAGATGATGGAACTGTAAACCTTTCCCATACGTGTGGTGGGATAAAATCCACAAAACATGTCCAGTGTCAAAAATCGGCATTTTAAAGAATCGGTTTCTAACAATTCTTGGGGCCTACAAAGTCAAATAATAGTACCAAATATTGCCGGTTTTCAGCAACTGAGGGATCCACGAAGTCAGATACCGACATGTAACATTGCTGGTTTCCAGCACCCCGATCGGTCAAACAAGTCGGATCCACACAGTCAAATACCGACACCCCAAAATCAGAATTATATTTACCTTAACCTATATTTGCTAAATTCTTTGATAAATCGCTCCATTTTCAAGAGAATCCCGAATAAAGGGACAAAGTTGAAAATTGGCTCAAATCTTAACCCGTCCCTTATTAATAAAATAAAATTCTGGACGGAGTGGCATTGCATGATCTTGTCTGACTTGAATTTCGGTAAGCAGCTGATGGCTAAAATACTTGCACGAGCATAGAATTTTCTGGTCATCAGCTAAACGACATACAGCAGTGAGATCTGCGCTGTCTTGCATAGCATGTTCATTGATTTTGTTGGATCCAATGAAAAAAAAAAATCTTTTTAATGGGTCCAGTTCAAAAAAAGACTTTTTTTGTTGGGCCACTCTCCTCCTTTATTTCTTACCAATTTATCAAATATAAATTTGATAAATTGAGTACTTGCACTTTAGTTGAATACTCGCACAATACGTGAACTCTTCAGAGAAAAAAAAAAAGCATAATAATTCATAGAGCATTTTTCATTTTACTATAAGAATTGATTTAAAATTTGAATTGAATATTTTTTTTATGAAAAACTCCAATTGAAATTTAATTTAATTTGAACAAATTCAATTAAAATTTAATTTAATTGACTATATATAGTCCCCCATTTAATTTGAAAATTCAATTGAAATTCAATTTCACTTGGCCACAATGCTTTGATTGATTTGAAAATTTTTTCAAATTTAATTTCAATTGAATTCCAATTTAATTTGATCAAATTGGCTTGAAAATTCAATTTCATTTCACCATGATTCTCCAGATAATTTGAAAATTCAATTGAAATTCAAATTTATTTAGTGATTTGACTATTATCCTCTCCAGTTGATTTAAAAACTCAACTGAAATTTAACTGTATTTGGCCAATGAAAATTCAATTTGGTGTGGACGTGATTTTATTTGAATTTTTGAGTCATGTAATTAAAAATGTTTCTAAAGTTATTAAAATTATCAGCATGAATTTCATTAAACATTTTACAAATAATAATAATAATAATAATAATAATAATAACCTCAGACAATTACTTATCTTTAGGAAATTGGGTTATTATTTGAATGATAGAAAATTCAAAACTATTTGCCAGATACATGTCGTTTATAACAATATACAAAATTAGCATTTTTAAAATTTAAAAATTAAGTGATAATAGTTCAAATGGTAATTGATTAAGTAAACTGATATAAAAATTGCACCTTTACAAAAAATGCAACGCATGGTTGTAACGTTAAAACTCAGATCTGAACTCTATTATTTGGATACGAAGTAGTGGTACCACACTGCCCGTGAAGTTTGATTGGTTATTATTAAATATGCCCTATTGACATTTAACAACGGTCATTTGAAAAGTATGACTTTAAGATTAATTACATCTATATTTCAATTTTAAATAAATAATATTTTTAAATATTTGAAGAGAGCATTCATGCATTCTATAAACATATGTCTAATATAAATTCAAATTAGCTAAATTAGTGAAGGCGATTTAACTAAAAAAAATAACACATCAGTTCCATTAACAAATAATTTTAGATTTTACGCTATTAAAATAAATAAATAATATTTTTAAATAATTGAATTGCAAAAAAAAAGTATATAGTTTGTTTCCATTTAATACTAAATTAATTTAATTTAGTTTATTACCCTAAAATGGTTACTAATTGATAAAGGGCATAACACAATTTTAGTTAAAAATGGAACTAAAAATATATTTATTTTGTTATGAAATATTTGAAATTATTTGAAGTTTTGAGTGAGTGGCTCAGAGCTAAATTAGTCAAATGCCAACCAGAAGTGGGCCAACAGCAACACTCCAATTCTCGCTTGCAACCGTTTGTTCAGCATAAAAAGTAAGAGCGCTCGCACGTTTCTCCCTTCAAACATCGTCTCCCTCAGCAATCTTCTTTTTTCCTCCAAACCTTCCTTCTTCAATGTAATCACTTGCTACTCCTTTCATAATCATACTCTGCATTTTCAAGTTTTGCATTCATTCAGTTCGCTGAGTTTATTCAGAACTGGATTTCGATCTGCTTTCATTCTTATAAATTTTTTTTTTTAGATCTTGTGGTTTATTCTAATAATCTGTTGATTTTTTCAGTCTCGAGATGTCGAAAGCCAGCGCATTGGATCTCGCTTCTGGTCTTGGTGGAAAGATCGATAAAAGCGATGTTCTCTCCGCCGTCGAACAGTACTTTCTCTCTCTAAAATCACGCTTAAAGTTTCTGATCATTTTGTTATTATTTTAGCAAATCGTTATAACTGCATTGCATTTCTCTCTCCATAAATTTCGGTTGGATTTTTCAATTTTTTTTCTCTTTATTTTTTTTTTCAAATTTGCCTGCTCTGAGTTGAATGATACTAGTAGTTACAAACTCTGCTTCTTTAATTCTGTCGTCTTTTTTTCTTCAATGGCTATATTCGAATCTCTGTCTCTCTCTCTCTCTTGAATTTCCTCAGAAATTGTGGCTTAATGTTGAAGCTGTTATGCGTTTGAACATTTTATCTTCAAAAATCTGTCTGGAATTTTTCTCGATTCAGCTGGATTTTGATTCTCTCTATCTCTTTCTCTCTCTTTCTTTGTGTAAAATTAAAATGTGTTCTACTTTTATTTTTATGGTGTCTATTGATTAAGCTAACAGCACGTTTGGGTTAAATTTTTGTTTGGTGGATTAGATTTGAGAGGTGGACTGTATTGGAAGTGAGTCAATATATTGACATGACATAATTTGGTCCCTAATCCGTCGTATTTAGAATATTTGATAGTTGCACCCTGTCCTACTTTTTCCTTAAAGGAAAAAAAAAAAAAATTCTCTGCAGATAGAGAACACTCGGTTTCAGTTGAATTAAAATGTAGAACTTTTGTTTCAATTTCTATCTTGTTGAGTGCCATTTGAAAGTTTCATTTTCTATGCACAATATTTCTTATTATATCTACTTGTCTTAAAATATATTGCTCTTTGTATAAAAAGGAAAATGACAAAGAAAATACAAAAAAAAATCTTGGATTATTACACCATTTTCCCAAGAAGCAAGAAAATACAAGTGCCAGTCCTAGTGTAATTGTCTCCCTCATTTTGGAGCAACAATGGCATTTCATGTATTACTCTGTTTTCTTATACATGGATCAACGCAACCTTTGAGCTATCAATGCATCATCAAGTACAAAAGGCAAATGGAAATGAACTGTTGTTTTAACTGAAGGGTTTGTGTATAGTGAGCTTGATTCTGGCATATTAAAATGTAGTTTCATAAATATTACAATTAGGTGAGCTATGTGCTTGGACAGCTAATTTCGTGGCATCAATGATATTCTTTTCTTCATGAGTGACTATGGTCTAAATTTATTGTATAACATCTGAATGCTCTTGTGCACCTGTGTGATAGCTTGATTTTCTTAATCCTTGAGTGTCCTTAATTCTTATTGAGTTTGTTTGAAAAAGTTCTGAATGATTATTCAGATACGAAAAGTATCATATCCATTATGGAGGTGCTGAGGAAGAGAGGAAAGCAAATTACACCGATATGGTAAGAGATCTAGCTGACCTATGTATTAACTACATACCAATTAGTGATTTCTTTTGTCTTCCTCCTAGCCATGTTCTATTCTGCTGGCATTTAATTTTATTTTTGTTTATTATCTTTCTCTATCAAATAATGATGTTTGAACATTTGACTTCTCCATATTATGTGTTATGAACTTGGAATTTAAGTGCTTAGTCATGAGTTTGTACCTTTTGCTTAGTTCTCTTTTATCTCTTAATCCCATAACTTTCCGGGGGTTGGGGAAGCAGTTAGGGTGATTACTGCCGTAGGAGATTTATTTGATCACTAATGAAAATATTACTTTATTTTTCTTCAAAAAATTGACCAGTTAGATAAATTGCATTTAATTTCGATTGTTGTGCTAACATAACCGCAATTGAAAGGGTTGCTCAAAAGGAATGAAGTATGTAAAGCCTAGGTTGTTTTGGTCTTTAATCCTTTAGTTGTCAGTGCTACCTTGATTGACTGTATAAACATTGATGTCTAACATACAAATATTCTGTTACATTGATTTCAGGTAAACAAATACTATGACCTTGCTACTAGCTTCTATGAGTTTGGCTGGGGGGAGTCTTTCCATTTTGCGCACAGGTTAATTGTCTTGTCCATTTCATCCTCAAGTGATGCAGCATAATTATTCAAAGCTTAACAAAAACATAATTTCTTAAGATTTAAGGGGGAGTCTCTTCGAGAAAGCATCAAGCGACATGAGCACTTTCTTGCTTTGCAGCTTGGCTTGAAACCTGGACAGAAGGTTTGAATACAAGTTTAGAACATGGTGGAACTGAGAAAAAGTTATTATTCTCTATTCAATGGGTTTGATTTTTTGACTTGACATTTTCTTCGAGTAATAGGTATTGGATGTTGGATGTGGAATTGCTGGACCACTAAGAGAAATTGCTCGATTCAGGTTAGTGCAAACATTTTCCCTCATTATGGCAGTTAATATTAGAGAGAAATCTATGTCGTGCTAAAGCTGAAATTAATTTTATTTATGGTAGGATAGGTGCATTATATTGGTTTAACTTTGTGATTACTGTTGAATTCCTAGCTTATCATCAAGTTTTCTTTTTCGTATTTTTCAAAACAAAAAAATTGTCAATACCTCTTATAATTATTATTAGCATTTCTAAAGACAAATATAGATGTTTGGTTGCCAGCATCATTCTTCTTGCGTAATCCCGGACAGTTTTGCTACAAGCTGCAATCATCATCCTACGATGATTTATAGTTTTCAGTAATAGTTTCTCTAGGGTTGAGGAAACTTGCATTTTAGAAGAGGCACTTAGCTTTATTTGTTTCTACTGTCATTTGCTGCAGCTTGACATCTATTACTGGGTTGAACAACAATGATTATCAGATACAAAGGGGACAGGTGCATAAGTGTCCCTTTCATCTCCATGCTAAATAGTAGAATTCTGAATTTGTAGTGATGAATTTTTTAGTCCCTTCATTTCTGAAGTTGTCTTGAATCTTTTTCTTGCTTCTGTTGCTGCACAGGAACTGAATCATATAGCAGGAGTGGACAAGACCTGTGATTTTGTGAAGGTTTGTTTTACTCTTGACAAAGTTCATGTTCTTTTGAATCATTTCTAAACTTTTTTTTTTTTGTACTTTTTAAGCTTACCCTTGTTTTATTGTTTCTATATCATACTCACTAAATTTTTTTTAGGGCATGTTGATGGAACTAATTTTAGAACATGATAAAATTCTTATGTATAGTGAATGATTGAATTGTTCTTGTTTCCTAATTATGCAGGCAGACTTCATGAAAATGCCACTTCCTGACAATAGTTTTGATGCAGTATATGCAATTGAAGCTACTTGCCACGCACCAGATCCGGTATGTGTATAGAAAACATTCTTAAAATTTAAGTATTCAGATACATTATTTCCTTATATGTAATACATGTTTGTCTTGCTGTTGGGTTATCTTCCTGAATTTGGGTTGCATTCTGAACAGCATGGGTGCTACAGTGAGATTTTCAGAGTATTGAAGCCAGGACAATTTTTTGCTGCATATGAGTGGTGCATGACTGATTCTTTTGATCCAAATAACCATGAACATAAAAAAATCAAGGTTTGACATCTCACCATCCTTTCTGAGTTTGATGTTTAATGATGGTGATCTAAAATCTCCATTGGTGCAGGCAGAAATTGAGATTGGTGATGGCCTTCCAGACATTAGGTTAACTGGGCAATGCATTGAAGCTCTCAAAAAAGCTGGTTTCAAGGTGAGATACTAATTTATCTCCGTTTATCTCATCAAATTTTTTTTCATTCTTAAGCTAGAAACTAAAGAAAAAAAAGTGTTCCTAACATCTACTGTATGTATTTAAGTCTCCAGAACCCACAATGTTGGCATTCAGACACCCTTCCCCCTCATTTAAGATTTCTAATATCTTTTCAGAGCTAATGATAGGCTTTTTTTATTTTCATGTGAAGGTCATTTGGTCACAAGATCTTGCTGCAAGTTCACCTGTCCCATGGTACTTGCCCTTGGATAAATCTCATTTCTCCCTGAGTAGCTTCCGGTTAACAGCCATTGGAAGATTTTTCACTAAAAACTTGGTAAATACCTAAAAAAAAAAATCTGCCGATTTATCAAATCATAAAATTGCAATTTAGCAGGTCTTCAACTGTTCCCTCTCTCTCTCGCTCTTGCAGGTCAAGGCCCTAGAATATGTCGGAGTTGCTCCAAAGGGAAGTCAAAGGGTTCAAGATTTTCTTGAGAAGGCTGCAGAGGGATTAGTTGAAGGCGGAAGGTGAGTCCTTTCGTTATATTTGCTTTTATCCACTGTATATTCTGCATATATTTGTTGGGGTGGGTTGGGACTCGCAAATTGCTCTCTTCATATTTAGTTGTAGGGTATTATTTCTGAGCCTCCAGCAAAGATGTTCTCCAACTTAGTATCAGGCAACACATAGCCAGATGCAAGCAACGCGAGTCTACCAATAGTTGGGATCCCGTCTAATCTTTACTTCTCTAGGTCTAGACCAAACCTGTAAAAGAAAAGTATAAAAAAAATAGAACGTCTATGTACAGGCATAGAAAAGGCTTGTAGACCTCTCAAAAAATTCACCGAGTCTCTTTTAATTTTTTTAATTAGTTTTTACTTTTTACCAAGTTTGGCAATACTTTTGTTACTGTCTTTACAGGAAAGAGATTTTTACACCAATGTTTTTCTTCTTGGCTCAGAAACCGCATGAATAGAACCGGTAAGCTTTACTGCAAATTAATTAGGCCACTGTTTTAATTATTAAATTCCTCCGTAACAAGGTAGACATGGCATCAAATTGCTATGAAAATGATAGGGAGCTCCTGCTCCTATGTAGTTTTACTTATTTTCAATCAATTTCTACATTTGGCTTGTACCTCATACAATTTGCTAGATAATTTCCATCAAGCTTATGTTTGAGATTTCTTAACGCATCTGACAATTTTTAATTTATTTCCTCGTGCTTTTTGTCCGAATTTCTATTTCCGAACCTTGTGATGCGTAAATACTTATTTATTCTCTTTTTCTTGTCATTGTTTCGTGAGTCATGTGATGCCATGTGGCTACTTGATTTTATCCAAGGCATGTCGGGGAATCTAGACTCTCTAAGGCATGTCGGGGAATCTAGATTCGGATCTTCCAGTCAAAGAATGGCAATTTGTAGTAAGACGTCTGTTCCAATGTAGTGCCAATCCCCACTGTCTCTTTTCTTATTTAAAAAAAAAAAAAGATTTCTGCTCTATCTTTTATTATTCGCAGAGTAGATGTTTTGGAATATTTTGTAATAATGGCATACAACATTTAAAAAAGGAAAATGATGCTGGTTTGCGAGAATTTAAAAAAAAAGGAAAAAGAATTCCGAAGGATAGAATGGCATAGATGGTAATTTTCATTTTTTGTAATCTGTCGAGGGTAATCACCATCAAAAAATTAAATTGCGAGGGAATGTTGGTTTATGTTATTGTATGAACAATTATTGTAGATATTACATTGTTTTGGAATAGATTTAAAGTCTTAACCTTTTCCTCCAGAGGATTTTAATTCCTCAGGTATTAAAATTGAACATAAGAAATTATATACATATAATAAATGAATTAATAAGTGCTATGAATTTAATAAATAAAATAATTCCCATCTATCAAAAAAAAATAGTAATAATTATTAGAAAATAAATTCCACGAAGGACGACAAAAAAATGTAAAAAAATAGTTGTGAGACTTGAACAGGTATAAGTTAGCTAATGTGAGCAATTCTTAATATTTATAGTGTAAAAACCAACAATTTATTTTGTATAAAACTTCTTATTCATATAGGACATCTTATTTAATAATATCACTTAATTATTTTAATCATAAAATATGTATTTCAACTTTCATAAAAAAGTATAAGTATCTTATGTGATTGACTTGTGAGTTAGTAAAATACCTTTATCCTCCATCATCCGAATTATAAATAATTCAAAATAAAAACAATAAGAATTGCACTAAAAAAATTTAAGAATTAACAAAACAATAGCACTTAAATATTTTCCAACATTTGTTGTCTCATAATCTCTTTTGGTTGTCACTTTTGAATTTCTCAACAAAATGCCAAATTAATGAGGGAATAGATAGATATATATATAATTATTATCAAAATAATGAGAATATATATATATATATATATATATATATATATATATATATATATATATAGAGAGAGAGAGAGAGAGAGAGAGAGAGAGAGAGAGAGAGAGAGAGAGAGAGAGAGAGAGAGAGAGAGAGAGAGAGAGAGAGTAAAACTAAAACTATAAGAGAGATTTCAAGGACTCTTTTCATTTGAGTAAAATATTTATAGTTTTCTTATTAATTGGAACATTAATAATATTATTTCTTTATTACCTTTTTTTTTACTGTGAATTTCAATTATAGATTAGATTAGGAACTTATTTATCTTATAAGTTTAATTTTAATCAGATAAAACAAAAATTTTAAAAAAAAATTCGGGCACATATATTTATGGAGTAGAATTCTTATCCACAAAAATGATAACTATGTATTCTAATATAAAAAATATTAACATGAATTTACAGAACGATAAAATATTAATAAATTATAGTAAAATATTGTCATCACTAAAGCTCAAATTAAAAGTCTTAAAAAATTTATTAAAAAATGGCTAATAATTTTTTTTATTTCTTTTGTATTTTTTGCGTGACTCAACAACTAGTTATATATAGATAGATAGATTAATAAAGCTTAAGGTAATTAAAAAGATTTTTAATCTTAATGAAATAAAAAAAAGGAAATATTTAATTGTAATTATAACTAGAGATGGCAAAAGGGTAGGTTGGACAGATTTGGGCTAAGCCATAAATGGGTAGATCATAAATAGGCCAATGCTTAAATGAATTGAACGAATTTGAGCCGATCTATAGGTTTAATGCATATTGGTTTATTTCTTATTGGCTCATCCATTTTTATTTTATTTTTCTACCAAAATTATTTCAAAAATTTTCAAAAATTATAATTAAGATGTTTTTAAAATTTGGAGTTAATTGAAGTTTGTTTCGATAGGTTTTAGGGTATAGAAATATTTTCGTTCGGTCCAAAAATTTTAAATTTAAAAGTATCCAAAACTTTATTTTTCATTTCGAAAAATTAATATTCATTATTCTAAAATGTTCCATGTGATTGAAATAATTTTCAGAAGTCCGTGTAATATTTTCAAACCGGTTAAAGTTAGAATGATCCATTTTAGATCCTGTGATTTATTTTTATTTTTAATTTTTGAAGAACTATTTGATCTCAATTCCAACTCAAATTATACCACCGGACTCATTCCGAATTATATTTTCTAATAGCAGCATAAATTTTTCCGACCCTTGGTGTATCTAGATTGATATTATTCATCTTTAGTCACACTATTCACCATCGAAAAATACTATTTAAGCTGGTAGTGGCTCAAGGACGTTACAAGCAGTGAAGGTGGAAGGGACAAATAATTTTGAGAGAGAGAGAGAGGGGGGAGAACTAGACTGAGTGAAAGGAGGAAGGTCCATTGAGTACAGATGGATCGCATATAGTCCAGATCTTGATCAACTTATTTGATCTATAATTTTTTTTAATGAAATTAACACTTTTATACAATAACTTGATAAAAAAAAATATTGCAATAAAAAATTATGGTCCAAATATGTTTGATAGCTCAAATGGATCGGATGATCTAGATGGATCGTATTGTGACCCAAATGGATTGCATGTAGCCCAAATGAATCGAATTATGATTCAGATGGATCACATATAGCCCAAATGTAGATCAATTTATTTGATCATGTTTTTATGAAATTAATATTTTTGTACAATAATATTATAAAAAAATATTGGTTCAAATGTGTTGGATAACCCAAATGGATCAGTTGGTCCTGATGGATTGTATATAGTGCAAATATAATTCAACCCATTTGACTCATTTTTTAATGAAATTAACCCTCAAATAATGTAATATTAAAATTACTGCAGTAAAAAAAAATATAATGACCCAAATAGATTATTTTTGGGTTGATCAAATGGATATCATAGTCAGATCTATTGGACATTTTGTAGAAGGTCTATTGGACATCATGGGCAAATCTAAACGAATCACATATTTAGAGTATCATATTTGGATTGATTCAATAGATATATTTTTTTAGATTAGGTTGGGTGTAGATTATTTTTTTGATATAATTTTAAATTTGGATCAATTTTACTAGGCCCGGGCCTAAATAGAAGGTCTAAATGTCTAAGATCAAAGAATAAACTTTATCTTTTATTTTTCTATAAAATAAAAATGACAAAAGCTAACTTATAAGCATTTTATTTTTATAATTAATCAATAAGGCATATTTAATAATAACCAATCAAACTTCACAGGCAGTCTGGTGCCACTACTTCGTATCAGACTAATTATTATCTACGAGTTTTAACGTTACAACAATGCATTGCATTTTCGTAAAGGTTCAATTTTTGCACTTTTTATATCAGTTTACTTAATCACTTACCATTTTTTTAACAAGCATTCAAATTAAAAGTCATCCAAATAACTTAGCATTTCAGGTATGATTTTTCCCTAAACTTAGCATTTCATTCAAATACTCTGTAATTTGACCATTGAAGCATTTCTCATCCGAATTTTCACCGGATTTTTATTGTTCTCAGACAATCTCTCTTTATTAATAGCCAGACTGTAAATATTTTGATCAAATATTCTTTCTAACTAACAGTTTGAAAATCCGAACTATTATCACTTAATTTTTAAATTTTTAAAAATGCTAATTTTATATATTGTTATAAACGACATGTATGGGCAAATAGTTTTGGATTTTCTATCATTCAAATAATAACCCAATTTCCTAAAGATAAGTAATTGTCTGATGTTAAGGTTGTTTTATTATTATTATTATTATTATTATTATTATTATTATTATTATTATTATTATTGTAAAATGTTTAATGAAATTCATGCTGATAATCTTAATAACTTTAGAAAGATTTTTAATTACATGACTCAAAAATTCAAATAAAATCACGTCCACACCAAATTGAATTTTCATTGGCCAAATACAGTTAAATTTCAGTTGAGTTTTTAAATCAACTGGAGAGGATAATAGTCAAATCACTAAATAAATTTGAATTTCAATTGAATTTTCAAATTATCTGGTGAATCATGGTGAAATGAAATTGAATTTCAATTGAATTTTCAAGTCAATTTGATCAAATTAAATTGGAATTCAATTGAAATTAAATTTGAAAAAATTTTCAAATCAATCAAAGGATTGTGGCCAAGTGAAATTGAATTTCAACTGAATTTTCAAATTAAATGGGGGACTATATATAGTCAATTAAATTAAATTTTAATTGAATTTGTTCAAATTAAATTAAATTTCAATTGGAGTTTTTCATAAAAAAAAATATTCAATTCAAATTTTAAATCAATTCTTATAGTAAAATGAAAAATGCTCTATGAATTATTATGCTTTTTTTTTTTTTCTATGAAGAGTTCACGTATTGTGCGAGTATTCAACTAAAGTGCAAGTACTCAATTTATCAAATTTATATTTGATAAATTGGTAAGAAATAAAGGAGGAGAGTGGCCCAACAAAAAAAGTCTTTTTTTGAACTGAATTAATTGATTTAACGGATTCAGCTATATATTGACGACCAATTGAATTGATCTCCAAGAAATTGAAGCAAAGCGAGGCCACTTTTTTCATTGGATCCAACAAAATCAATGAACATGCTATGCAAGACAGCGCAGAGCTCACTGCAGTATGTCGTTTAGCTGATGACCAGAAAATTCTATGCTCGTGTAAGTATTTTAGCCATCAGCTGCCTACCGAAAGTCAAGTCAGACAAGATCATGCAATGCGACTCCGTCCAGACTTTTATTTTATTAATAAGGGACGGATCCAGATTTGAGCCAATTTTCAACTTTACCCCTTTATTCGGAATTTCTTTTTGAAAATAGTACTATTTATCAAAGTATTTAGGAAATAGTAGCTACGGTAAACATAATTCTGATTTTGGATGCTGGTATTTATCTGTATGGGTCCTGTATATTTGACCTATTGGGGCGTTGGAAACCGATACTGTTACATGCCGGTATCTGACTTCGTGGCTCCCTTAGTTGCTGGAAATCGGTAATATTTAGTGCCATTATTTGACTTCATAGGCCTCATGAATTGTTAGAAACCAGTTCTTTAAAATGCCGGTTTTTGATACTTGACATGTTTTGTGGATTTTATCCCACCACACGTGTGTAAAAAGTTTACATTTCCATCATCTTTTACTTCAACTCCTTTGTTGGTTTACCATATAACCAAAACAATATATAGCATATTTGAGAGATGGTAACCATGATTTGGACTTGAATAATTGTAAACGTTTTATAAACTAATCAATTATGTCATGGACTCATAGATAATAATTATGATTTAATTATGATGGCCAATAATTTTCATATCCTTATCCAATTATTATTTAATAATTTTGAAGGTTAAAAAAAAATATTTTTGATAACAAGATAATCTGTTAAAATTACTGTCTAATTTATCTTATATTTATAGATATTCAGTTCATATTACTTATCAAATATTATAAAATTAAAAATTATAATTTCAATAATATCATCATTTTTAATTTTATAATTTTTGATAAGTGATATGAACTAAATATCTATAAATATAAAATAAATTAGACACTAATTTTAACAGATTATCTTGTTATAAAAAATACCTTTTTTTGGACCTTCAAAATTATTAAATAATAATTGGATAAGGAAATGAAAATCATTGGCCATCATAATTATTATCTATGAGTTCATGACATAATTGATTATAGTTTATAAAATGTTTACAAATTTTCAAGTCCAAATCATGGTTACCATCTCTCAAATATTCTATATGTTGTTTTGGTTATGTGGTAAACCAACATAGGAGTTGAAGTAAAACATGATGGAGCTGTAAACTTTTCACACATGTGTGGTGGTATAAAATCCACAAAACATGTCCAGTGTCAAAAATCGATATTTTAAAGAACCAGTTTCTAACAATTCATGGGGCCCACGAAGACAAATAATGGCACCAAATATTACCGGTTTACAGCAACCAGGGGGCCCACGAAGTCAGATACTAGCATGTAACAGTGCTGGTTTCCAGCACCCTAATCAGTCAAACACATGAGACCCATATAGTCAAATACCGGCACCCATTTTGCCGTTTTTTGGCACTCTAAAATCAGAATTATATTTATTGTAGCCCTTATTTCCTAAATTCTTTGATAAATCGCCCTATTTTTTTAAAAAAACCCTTTATTTGGTTAATTTTTGTTAGGTTGAAGGTACAATTTGATTTATGAAGTTTTGCAAAAAGAGTAATATAGGGGCTAATATTTTATTAGGTATAATGTTGGGTCTGAAGTTTTAAAATTGGTGCAATATCATCCCTACCATAATGGAACCGTTTGTTTGACAAAGCTTCGTGATTTGACCGACATGGCAGGCTGCTTGGCACGTGGCATTCTAGGTGACGAAATGTGGATTCTAACATGGCGGATGAGGGACACATCATCTAACACGTGTCCCTACGTGCACGTCACGTGACCATACAAAAAAGAAAAAAAATTTAACCCCTCTGTATCTCCTTCTTCCTTCTGTCTCTTTCTCGTACTCCTCGATCAGCTTCGTTTTTGCCCCAATAGAGCCCAAGGGAGAAAGAAAAAAAATGCATAAGTAAACATGGTTCAACCAAAAGGAGTAAGTTTTAGGTGAATATCAATGTGCACATCCTTATCGGATAAGATTTTACCAATAAAAGGTGGCATTGTAGCACCTAAGCACAATGATTGCGCAATGCCACAATGATGAAAAATAACTAGGTGTCGGCTGCCTGAATTTAGCAGCAGCACCATTGGCAGTAGGAAAAATGAAAAATGGAGATTTCAGGGGACCTTTTTAAAAATAGGGTGTTTTAAAAACTTATTTTGAAAGATGGTGTATTTTTTAAACTATTTGGCAAATAGGGGTGGCGTTGCTCAATTCCGCAGCAAACCATTGCGAAAATGGTTTGTAGGGCCTACTTCAATATCGGTAAACGATGAGGACCAAAACTTTTTGCATGAAATTCTGACATGTGGGACCCACTGGTCTAATTCCGCAGCTCGTCATTGCATATATGGAATGTGGGACCTATTGGGTTGGTGAGACAACCTCAACAGAATTTTGGTGCATTGTTATGGTTTAATGTTTATAGTTGGTTGTACAATTTTTAGGATAATACATATATTTTTTCATAAATTGGACATTAATATATTATTACTTTAAACTAATCTAAAGTTAAATTAACTTAAAATTATTAAAAATATTAAATTGCCTTTACATCAATATGTGATATTTAATTAAAAAAATTACGTAAATAGGGTTGGTAAAAGTAACAACCAACAAAAATTATCATATTTATATCCAAATTTATTTTTTAGTTAAAATATTTAAATTTAATATACACTGAAAAAATTTTTAAATTAATTTTAATTTTAATAAAAATATGACAAAAATAAAGTTACTTTATATTTTAATTTAAATATAAATCATTTCTCAATGTCCATAAAAACCAATAGACATACCCAAAAAGAAGAGATCAGTTGATAGACCCAATCTCCATCTTAGACTTCAAGTTTTCTCCTATAACCTTTCTAGATTAGAACTAAAAAAGTCCAAAATATCTAACTGCATAGCAGTCCCTAGCCAGTTCCATATTGCACATTAAATATATATAATTCCGTAGAGGAAAGGTGGCATCTTTTGTTTCAATAAATATATATCCATTTTAATAAATATTAAATGTAAAATTATCTATTTTGAAAATTTATTAAAATTTTAAGAATAAAAAAAGTCATAGCGGCCAACTTTGGAAAGATATATAATGAAAAAAAGCTTTAAGTATAAAAGAATTTATACCAACATATTCTCCTAAGTCATATTGGCCCAAGTATTTTTTTATAATTAAATACCCACATGTTCCCCTAAGTTTTAAATTATATTTAAATTAAAATATAAAGTAACTTTATTTTTTCATATTTTTATTAAAATTAAAATTAATTTAAAATTTTTTTCAGTATAAATTAAAATTTATAATTAATTTTTTAAAAAATTGAAAAAAATAAAGATAAGATAAAAAAAATTCAAGTTGATTATAAAATTATTTAATTTAAAAAATTAATTATAGATTTTAATTAATTAATGTATAAAAATTAATTGTAAATAAAGATAATATAAAAAAATTTAAATTGATTATAAAATTATTTAATTTAAAAAATTAATTATAGATTTTAATTAACTAATATATACAAATTAATTATAAATTCTAATCTTAAAAAAAGAAAAAAATGATTTAATATATTGTTGTTCGATGGAAATTGAGCCTAAGACCTTAGCTTTATTAGTGTGCACCTTTACCATCATGGTAAAGCAGCTCTTCCATTAAATAGGATGAGCCAATTAATATCAACCCATTTTCGCAGCCCTTTGTTGCGAAATCAAACAAGTGGATCCCACCAGAATTTCTTATCTTTTGGTCCCTCGATCAGCTGATATTGAAAGTGGCCCTCCGCCACCTAATTTCGCAATCCTTTGTTGCGGGAATGGATGAGAATACACCATTTTTCCAAATAGTTAAAAAATAACCCCCATTTCCCAATTACGTTTTTTTCGTACATGATTTTTTAAAAAAGTCCTATATTTCAGTGCATGTGAGCTGACAACTAAAGTAGCTGCCAAAAGCCGGCGATCTTAATGGTATTAGGCTTGCTTCGCTCTGTGCTTTTCTCTTTTATGTGCATTTTGATGGACTCCTAGTGCTTGTGAGTTTGCAAAAGCTTCCTTCTTCTTCACAATAGACTTCAGCTGCTGAAGGAGTAATTCAAGCGACCCCATTTTAAAGGCATGTCGGATAATAGGACCCAAATCATCTCCATTTCAAATTAAGGTTGCAAGGACTAAATCCTCTCCCCTATCCCCATTCTCTACAACATTTCTTCTCTTGGGTTTCGGATTCATTCTATTCACAAAACCCTGAAATAAATTCCATCGGCTCAAAAATAAAATAAGCATGCAAAAGCTCAAATTTGTTAGCCTCCCTTGAGAAATTATAATCCAAACTATCAAAAACATATTAATTAAGAAGAACAAAATCAAAACAGAGATGCAAAAAAGTTTTTTGTATCTAAATATGGAATCAAATCAATGAAACAATTAGGCATACCTATCGTTTTTTGGCTTCAAGATGCTTTTATTTTTGTGAGCTCGGTAACACCTAAGCCAATGCCATTTAACGCCCTAAATTCCCCAAAAATGATAACTTAAATTTTATCCAATTGAAATTCCAACCAGTCAAGGATCACCATCCAAGCTCTAAGAAAGGAAGAAAAAACACCAAAATTTGAAATTAAATCCAGTCCATATTAGGTAGAAAATAATGGAAAGAAAAAAAGGACAACCTAATTGAATCTTCAAGCCAGCAGTAATGAGCGGCAAAAGAGGCTGCAAGCGCTAGCTGACTATCAGTGATGGTGGTAAATGGTAGCTTCGGAGGAAGGAAGGGCAAAATTTCAATTTTGATTTTTTCCTTCATCGAACTGAAGCAAATTTGCAAAAGGGATTTAGGGTTTTATTTAAAAGAATCAATTAATAACATTGCTTAAGGACATTAAAGAGAAGGTCGGTTTAACTCAATCTCCACCCTCTAGTTCCTCTGCCGCTGCTGCTTTTTTTTTCTTTTTCACAGATGGTCATTGTAGGAGAGATTGAGGTTAAAAAATATTTTTCTATTTTTTAATGGTCATGTGATATGCATGTGGGGACACATGTCAGATGACGTGTCCCTCATATGCCATGTTAGCATCCACATTTTGCCACTTGAAATGCCATATGTTAAGCTGCCTATCACGTCATCGGTCAACTTACAGAGATGGGTCAAACAAATGGCTTCGTTAGGATAAGGGTGACATTACACTGATTTCCAAACTTCGGACCTAACATTGCACCAAACAAAATTTTAGATCCTATATTGCTCTTTTTGTGAAAGTTCAGGGACCAAATTATACCTTGAACCTTTTTTTTATATTGCTCTAATAGTTAGGGAGGAGAAAAAATTGAAAATTTGATTAATTAATCGCAAGACCAATTCGTATTCAAATTTATTTTTTCGTTTAATCGATTTGATGGATTCAATTTTGATTTTTATTTTTGATATTTTTGAAATAATGATTAATCATTAGTTAACGATTAACCGATTTATATATATTATAACTTTATTTTTATATTTTTCTGTAAAATACTTATATATAGTTACTTTAAAATATATTTTTATTTTTATACTTTAATTTTATATATTTTTATATAAAATTAGCATAATATTTTAACAAAACATTTTTTAAGTAATGTATTTTTAAAAAACTTGAATTATAGTGTGTCAACAATTATTTAGAGAATTGGGATTTATTCAAAACCATATCCACTTTTTGTGGGACCAAAAGCTAGACCCACAAAGTACATTTCTGATTTTTTACTGAAATTTTGTGTTTTATCATTTTTTATTAAATTTTGTACCATATCATTTTTGGAAATAAAGATCGATTCTTACGAAGTGTCCCAGTGGTACATAAGAGATTTTGACCTCTAGATGGTGCAAATTGGAATCCCGCTTGTTACAAAAAATTCTAAATACATTATAGGTCATAAATCGAATGTGTCAAATTTTTAAGAATATTAAAATAGAGATGTGGAAGCATACCTAAATCTACAACCGTCAAGAATACGGTGGTTTTGTGATTTCTAATTGGCACAAGAATCTATATTTTTCTCAAAAGTGATGGGATACAAGAGAGAAAAGATTGTATTAGGGTTAGGGTTACCCTTGTGTAATCAAGACCATAACCTATATATAAAGCGACTAATTTTCTAATTTTTTTCATCATAAATTAGATTGAATCCTTTAGGTTTCTACAAATTTATAAAATAACCTCCATACTTTTAATAAGATGATTATTAGGTCAAGTTTGACTTTAAATTAACCAAATCACTTTCATTTGAACTAAAACTATAATAGCTTGTAATATAAAATTCACATATTTAATATATATTAGTCCATAAATTCCAACAATCTCTTATTTGAACCCCATACATATAAATATGCAATAATCTTAGTAATAATATATTACTATAATACTTTATGAGCTTAAAAAATGCTATTATAACTGAAATCATCTCTGACAATCTCGTCCATCAATTATATCAATTTAGGATCAAAAAGATCTTTGTTACGTTTATCATAACTAGACCCAACAATGGTCACATATATCAATATAACTAGCAACATGGAACAAATATGGATGTGCAGCATGAAAGTATCATGCAATATGATCTTTAACATGCCTATTTTCAAATGATCTAATCTTATTCCTTAATGAAAGTGGAGAGTGGAAACTATATAAAATCTTTAATTGGATGATAACCTTTAAGTATCCACAAAATATCCATACAACATGTCAACTAAAATAAATTTAAGCATTAGTAAGTATAAACTCCCACTAAATTGATATATTATCTAATAGTGTAACATCTATATGAGCAGTGTGCTCATGAAAGATCTTGGGTATTAATCCTTAGTAAGTGGATCCGCAATCATGGAGTTTGTGCCAATTTGCTTTACAGATATTTGACCATTTTGAACTTTTTCTTTAACAATTAGGAACTTAATGTCTCTATGTTTAGATTTCGAAGAGTTTCTATTGTTGTTGGATAAAACACTACTGATTTTATCGTCACAAAATAACTTTAATGGTTTTTTAATACTATCCACAATTCACAACCCTATGACAAAATTTTTCAATCATATCCCTTGATTTGATGCTTTATGACACGCTACAAATTCAACTTTCATAGTGAAGAAGCTGTGAGTGATTGTTTCACATTTTTCCATAAAATGGTTCCTTCAGCTAGCCAGTAAATGTAGCTTAAAGTGGATCTACAACTGTTTTGTCATCTAGCAAAATCAGAGTCAGAATACCCCATGATCTTCTAATCTCTTATCTTAGCATATAGTCTTTTATTCTTTATAGATACCACATAACCTTTTTGGCTACTTTCTAGTGATCCATACCCGGTTCACCTATGTATTTGCCTAACATCCCAACAATATATACGATATCCGAACGTATACAAATTTGAGCATACATTAAACTTATTATAAACTTCTTATAGTTGAAGCATAAGTAATGTTTTGCATTTCCTTATACTTGAGTTCATTCTTTAGGCACTAATTGCAACTAAACTTGTCTCCCTTAGCTATTGGGTATCTCCTGATTTACAATTTTTCATATCAAATCTTTTGAAATTGATATAGCTCTTTTGTAATAATCCAAGAATGCCTTGAGAACAATTTCAGTATACCTTGATTCCTAATACAAAAGAGGCACCACCAAGATCTTTCATCTCAAATTTTTTGATAGAAATATCTTAGTTTCGAGCAAATTGCCAATATCATTGCTAGCAAGTAATATGTCATCAACATTTAATACCAAAAAAATATACGTACTCTTACTAAACTTGTGATATATAAATTCATCAACTGCATTTATCTGAAAATCAAAAGAATGATAAATTGATGAAATTTGTGACCATTGACGATAAGCCTATTTGAGTCCATATAGATGGATTTCTTTAATTTTCAAATCATTTACTTTGAATCTTCTGAAATAAAGTTTTTTGGTTGTTCCATATAAATTGTTTCATCAATGTCGCCATTGAGAAACACTGTCTTAACATCCATCTGATGTAACCAAAGGTTAAAATGTGCCACAATTGCCATTATTATTCTAAAAGAGTCTTTTGATGAAACTAGAAATAAAGTCTCTTTATAATCAATGCCTTCCTTTTGAGCAAAGCCCTTGGTAACAAGGTGAGCCTTATATCTCTCCACATTGCCTTTTGAATTTATTTTGGTTTTAAATATCCATTTACAACCAACAGGTTTCATACCTTCAGGCAATAGGATAAGATCTCAAACCTCATTGTCTTTCATGGACTTTATTTCCTCATTCATGGCATTGACCATTTTTGAGATTTTGAACTTTCAATAACCTGACAAAAGTTGATTGGATCATCTTCCATCATTTCATTATCTACCTCATGCTCTTGGAGAAATACAATGTAATCATTTGAAATTGCACTTCTCCTTCCTCTAGTGGATCTTTTTAATGTAATTTGTTCTTGAGGTTGTTGAGTTTGTTCTTCAGGAATAACTTGCTGAATAAGATCCAGGTGATTTTCAAAATTGCCTTGTGGTTCTGGTGTTGCTTTTTGAACTGCGTCAGGGAGAAAGTCTTGATATTGATCATGGCCAATTACAACTGTAAGAAGAAAAATAAATTCCTCTTTGAAAACAAAGTCTCTAACCTTATCTCCTTTCAAATTTAACATCCTCGAAGAACTTGGCATTTCCCATCTTAAAAAATGATATTTTATGGGATAATAATAAAATTTGTAGCCTCAAGACCATTCAGAGTATCCAATAAAATAGCTACTAGCCGTTCTTGAGTCCAATTTTATTTCATTTGGCCTGTTAAGCCTTACCTTAGCTGGACAACCCCAAATGTGTAAATATTTTAAGCTAGGTTTTCTACCCTTCTATAGTTCATGAGCGGTTTTGGTTACTACTTTAGTTGGAACTCTGTTAAAGATGTATGTAATAACCTAATTATTACTCTAGTAGGAATATGATATGTTTACAGATGCTTAGAAAAAGAATAATAATGGTTATATAAGTTGGAGATTTGTTTAGAACATAATCGGTATTAATGAACACTGCAAAAAAATGATTTAGCGATGGCCAAAAAATAATCGCTATTTTGCAACGAAATAGCAACCAATTTAATAATCAGTCATCAAATTAAGTTTTTTCACCAAGTTGAGGTGTTTTTCGACTAAATAGCAATGGAAACAAGGTTAAAGTTGCTAAATTATGGCGGCAACAATTAGCACCTTTAATCTGCAATGAAATTTTTGACGAAAATGTGGTCAATGAATGTTTTGCATTTATTTAATTTGGAAAATTAATTTGTTGTAATTCAGCGACGGTGTTGTAGTCGCTAAGTGCATAGTAAATTTTACGATGGATTAGCGATGAAATAATCAGTTGCATTTTTTGTGACAATTATAGTGACGATTTTTATGTCAGCTGTTGATTATTTATACATATTTTAGTATATTTAGCGACAGGCGTAAGTAGTCGCTATTTAAAAAATTAGCTTAATATGTATCTTTTTTTTCGTGAGATTCTACTTATATTCTTTAGAAATTATATACCAAAATCTCCTAAATTCCCCTTATCTAGTGTCACCGCAGATAGTAGCCGGCAACACAATCGACGATAGCAACTCAATTTCCGTTGTCATTTGTGAGAGGTAAGCAACTCGATTTCCTTAAAGGTTTCCTTCTCGTTTGTGTATAGGTCCATAGTCTATGTGGGTTCAATGTTTGTCAATAGATTTGTTCAAATGAGACTTTGTTCATGTAAAATTTATTGTTTGTTTAGGTTTTCGATGACATTTCACAGGTGAAAGAAAGAGGAAGGAGCAGGGATCTAAATATCAAAATCTACAGCAAAAAAAGTATGTTCTTTTCATTTAATTAATTCATTCTCTAGATAATAACATTTTGAATCTTGAAGATATTATTCTTGATAATGGGTCATGGAATAAACATCTTTTGGGTTTCTATCTCCCACATCAAAGGTGGAAACTGTTGTTAATTCTGCTTAACAGATTTTAGCCATGCGATTTACTTTTTGTTCATTCTTTCTCTTCAATTTTGGATGCTATTTATCCTGTTCACGTCGAAATTTCCTTTGGTTGGATTCTTCTAATTTTTAGGGACCGTAATAGATTCTTTTTGGGCTATTTGTTGTTGACGTTTTGTTTTAATTAAGAGGGTATGCATATACGTTTTTGCTGATTTTCCTCTGCTGTTTCTGTTGTGTTTTGATTGGGAATAGTCTTTGTTCTATGGGTTTGTGTTGCTGTAATTATACGAGTTTGTGTTGCTATTCTTTGGGTTCAAGCAATCAATAGCCCTCATTTCTCTTTACTTTTGATCTTTGGTTTGTTTATATATTTGAGCTTGGCTTCTGGTTTTAAGAAAATGGTTGGTTTAAAGCCTGTATATATAGCCATTTTCCATTATCAAAGTAACAATATTTAGTTAGAGTTTTTTGGCATTTCTCTGCCTTAAAAACCTGAATTGCTTATCATTTGATGAGTAGGAAACAAGGATAGTGTTTTGTTTATGACTTTATACACACACACACACACACACACTACAAGAAAATAATCGAATAGCAACGGAAAATTCGGTTGCTAATTTGGCAGTTGCTATTTTTTTGTAACTGAATTGATTTCCTTTGCTAATTTTAGCAACGGAAATTAGTAAATTCATCATTATAAAAAACATTCCTGATGGATGTTTCGTCGCTATTTCGTCACTAAATTATTTTTATTTTTTACATAAAATTAATATTAATTTTCAATTCCAACATTAATATAGAGCTCATTAGTACCAATGCAATTGGTGAATCAAAATTACTCTACATTTCGAACAGCTTAAGTGAAATCTGAACTTTTAAGTGTATATACAGGTACCCAAAAGAACAAATAACTTCTCCATTAGCTATATGAGCTTCATTCCATAAGCACATCTATACTTGTCAGCATGCTGTCACTCCAACTACACCAAAAAAGCCTCCATCCTTTAGTCTCAGTCTGCATCTCAAAAACATAAGTAAATTTATTATCTATCATTTCTTTCTTTGAAAATTGGCCAATGAAACTATTATATTGATTACAAATATGGCAGTCAACAGTTGTGTAAGGTGCACCTCATATTAAAACATCCACATCAATTTTTAAAGAGCAACCTATGCATCTTCCAAATTTTAATAGTGTGATATATCTATGATTTTTGACTTGGACTTCAAGGTTGCATGCATGTAAGAATCAACACACCAAAAATGTCAATTTCGACATTTTTTTATGTCTCTAATACATATACCGAAAATTTTTCCAAGTCTAATAACCAAGCAATCCAAATCTCTAAGTAAGCTTTCAAGTTTGAACAATTTTTCTAAGTCTGCTAATTCATATACCGAAAATTTTCATTTAGAAGGCAAATCCATTATGTACGAGTCTGAATACAGAGAAAAGTAGGTCTCGATCTTACCAACCCATACAAAATATGCTTGCTTAAGAAAAAAGGTCCAAAACTTCAAACATGCTTTCAATATTAACTAATTCATTCATATTAGTAGTTTTAACAACTATTTTCACATTCAAATGAAATTATATTGAATTATTATATTTAACTGTTTAGAATTCTATATTAATCAGGCCACTTTCATCTTTTTTTTTTTTTTTTCGAAATGGTGAGTTAAAATTATATGAACTTAAAAATGACCTTCCCCATAGCAACTGTTTTTCCTGCCAGGACCAACATGCCAATTCATAGGTGTCTGCTGATCTCTAATTGAGTCCAAACTTCATAAGAAGAAATAATTCACAAAACATCAGGTTACTATGCTGGAAGTTATATATCTAATAGTGGGTTGACCTTATATAGAGACATTCAGAAGAACAGTAATTATATTACAAAACATTTCTTGGTTGAAGCCAATATACCAAAGAAGAAAAAAAGTAAAATGAAATCTGCTAGCAGAATCAAACATAATAATCCAGAGAACTAATGCCAAAATTTGCCAGTGTGCCTATCTATCCAAACAGAATGAAATTTGCATCTAAACAGGTGCAAAATAAAAGCAGCACCAGATTTGTATAAAGTGTGATGGATTTTTCTCACTGTTATTTTTTTTTATGAGGAAAAGAAAAAATGCATTTTCTGAACACAGCAAATCATGAACTCAACCAAATGCAGATAAGCATATAGAGATCTAACGCTAACCAGTAGGACTCAGACAAAACATCGAACCCCTAAGTCAAAATTTAGATCATCAATTTCAAACCAAATCATTATTAACCAAAGACAAAGCATTGATTGATCGTATAAAACGAGAGAATAAACAGAATGATCAAACACTAAGACTATCAGATGATAAATCAGATAAAAACATCAGATCATCAACTTAAGAACCAAGCAGATGATCAAAAAAGATGAAAAAAGAGACCTTCAAAAGAGACAGTGTGCCAATCTATCCAAACAGCCAGGAACTGATTCTTCTCCATTTACACCAGTTCTCACCATGTTTAGAAATTCATAAACATCTATGCTGCCCTCTTGATTCACACATGCCAAGAAAAGTAACAGGGAAATTCAGCTGATAATTAGAAAATTCTAGCAAAGTGAATTCATTTTCTTTTTTTTTTTTTTTGAACTGATGCCATTGGTAATTCTACAAGATACCTCCTTCTGGTCCCAGAAAACATCAAATCGTGTCGCTGTACCAACAGCCACAGGTTTTCCCCAAGAACAATACTGTTAATAATAAAGAAAAAATACAAACCAGGAGTTGGCTTAATCAGTAAAGAGCTGCTTCCAGGCATCAATGGACATATTCAAGAATTAATTAATTTTTTTTTTATTTATGTGTTAATTAATAATAATATTCAATATATTTTCTTAATGTTGCTAAACTTTTATACCTTATAGACTGAGTAGGAGCAGGAGAAAGGGCAAGAATCTTTGAAAGTGGCTTTATACTTGTATGCAAATTCAAACAACTGAAAAAAAAAAGGAAATTAAAGAAAGAGTTCACGAAGACTAACTATTTGTCTAATCATGCTTAATGCTTTTATTTATAAATGGAGCCAATAGTTGATTACTGTATAAGAAAAGAATGAAATTAATATAAAAAAGTTGTTTGGAAATAAAATACCAAACCCGGAAGCTATACTTGTGCCCAGATGGAGCTCCTACAAGTTTGTTTATTTAATCAGAAACCAAAAGAATACAAAATCAATTGATTTTCAAGGTGAGATTAAAGAAAAAAAGAACTAAACATATACTATAGCAGAGCTTCAACCCAATCTCTTCATTAATTGTTGCATGATAAAGCTCGCTTTATGAAGCTCCGCATTAATTAATTTCAATTAATTAAAAGAGAAAAATTTTAATTTGCAATATGAAAAACCTATTTACAACAAATTTGCAATAAATTAGAAGTAAGTGTTTGGGGTGAACTAGTGATAACGACAATTATACATTTTAGCTTTGTAAAGCATCGAATACTACAGATATATCAAGGGTGTATTACGTACCCAATGATATACAGCAGGGAATATAATTGAAAAATATTCAAATTTCATACGTATTACTATCACTAGCCCTATTCGATTAAGATTTACCAGGGAAAGAACAACACTTTAGACATCAATTACATGCTCAATGGCTCAATATAATAATCTACGGTACTGAAAACTCACAACAACACAAACTGCATATACAGGTAGCCCGAGTGATATTCCACACTACATAAATAAACATCCAAATTTTAATTATTCTCTGCTGTTCTTAGTATTGCTAGCTTTCAAACACTATACTGGTCCAACTTGGAGATATAAAAGTATTGATACCTAAACAATGATACTGAAGAAGATTCGGTTACCAAAACAGATAATAAACCCAATAATTCCTCAAGTTCTAGTTACATATTCCTTCAAACCCGTCAAAGTAAACATCCCAAGTAGCAACAGATACATAATTTGAAATAAAAATAATTTCAAACCCAAAAAAGAATGGACAAAAACTACAATTTGAACCAAAAAGGCAACATTTTTATCAAACTAACAATTCATAAGAACTCACTGGAGCCTCCTTTGATTTGATGTACACTGATCATACCGTACATAGCAGATACCTGTTAAATATTTCAAGCATTTTTACAAAATTCAAAAGATAAAAAGATAACAAAAATATTGCTCTCATTATATTCATATCACTTACTGTTTAGGCAAATATATTTCTAGCATGCTGCACAAGTTCATACAAATCAACGACCGAAACACCATGCCTGCTCTCATCAAATATATAAACAATCAAATGCATAAAAAAATAAGTGGATCTAAAAAATCACATATCAAAGTCATCATAGAAACAGATACAGATTTGAAAATAAAAAATCTAAAAAGGTCAATCAATACCTTGCAAGGACATTCTTGATAACGATTTTGCTGATGGTACCGGCCTGCTGAGGGTAATTTTTTGAAGCTCCGGCGTCAGCCTTAGACTCGAAATGGAACTCCTTGTCAGACATGGCGGAGGTGACTTCGAAAATGAACGTTAATCGAATAAAAAGAGAAGGAAAGAAGAGAGAAGCAAAGAGAGAGCGACCGTGAGAGGAAAAGCAACTCCGAGATAGTGCCTAAATCTCGTGTGCGAGGATGAAGGTGATGAGGTGAAAGTAACGGTAGCTAAGAGAGGGAGAGAGGGAGACTCATTTATACCTAGGGCAACAAGTATGAAAAATACTTAAATATCCCTAATTTAGCAACGAAATTTGATTTCCGATGCTAATACAAATTTAGTAACGGAAACCTATTTCGGTTGCAAAATTAGCAATGGAATTATGTTTGGTTGTTAAATTAGCAATGGAATTCTATTCGGTTGCTAGCAACAGAAATGCAATTCCGTAAACTTTTGACGCTATTAATTTCCTCTAATTTTAGCAACGGAAATATATTTCCGTTGCTAAAGCAAAAAATCCCCACCAAAATTAGCAACAGAAATAAATTCCGATGCTAATTTTCTTGTGGTGTTAGTGTACTATTGAATTAATCCATTAATTCGTTTATGATTCTGGTGAGATTAGTGAAAATAAAGGTGGTAGGATTGTTGGTCATGGACTAACGGAATGACAAATATCAGTTACATTTATTTTGGCTTATTATGTGCTATCTGAAAGTTGATGGATTTGTTTCAGGATAAGCTTTGGACTACTAGCTCTTTCATGTCTCAATTGTTAGGCATTTTATTTTTTATAACGTTAAATTTTATTAAAAGTATTCGGGGTAAGCTTGAGTTGTCCTAACTCGCCTACGCCTGGGTATACAATATGACTCAAAACAGTTCTGGGCTGGACTATCATTAGGATTAAGATTAAGATTAGTTGGGGTAAATTATAGGTAATAGCAAGGCAAAAATTTCTTCAGTTGCAGCTGAAAAAGGTGGTTCCGTATAGGGTCCCTTTCCTAGCCATAGCTCCATAGCTATACTATAATATAACTAAAAATTATTTGTATTTACCCCATAATGAATGGATATGGGTACTCATGACCATCATCAATCGTTTTTTAATGGCAATAGCTCTTTATCAGTAGAATACATGATTCTGTGTTAACTAAAATTGACGTTGATTTCCTATATTGTGATTATTAATTATAAAATAAAGGAATAATTATAATTATAATATTTAAATATAACTTACCAATTGTGCAGCTCCATCTCTATTGGCACCTTATCCATGAGAGATAACATCAACTGTGGCTGCCTTTGAGATCAAGCTTGGAAACATCTCCTTCCATTGATTTTGATAAGAGAACAAATCAAGAAAAGAAAACAAAGATCATCATCTAATTAACTATTAATTAAGTAATTTGACTATGTATGATAATATAATTAAAGTCTCACCCCATCCATGAAACTTTGAACTAGCCTAGGAAGATCAGCAAACACAACTCCAGTTTGTCTTGAGGCTTCGATGGATTATGGTCCACTACAAGAAAAATTTATTTTCCCGACGGAAATTACCGACGGAATTGAGTGAATTTCCGTAGGGAAACCAAATTACCGACGGAAAATGGCGAAGGGGATCCGGTTGTAGGCACTTTTCCCGACGGAATAATTTCCGTCGGTAAAATTACCGACGGAAATTATTGACCGTCGCTAATTCCTTTGGGAGATGCAGACCAAAACTGTCGTCATTTGCTATATTTACCGACGGAATTATATTTTTCGTCGGCAATTTTACCGACGGAAATAATTGTTCCGTAGGCAAATTTCCGACGGAATGATAAATTCCGTAGGCAAATTTACCGACGGAAATAATTATTCCGTAGGCAAATTTCCGACGGTATTATAATTCCGTCGGTAAATATAACGACGGTTTTTATTTCCGTCGGTAAATTTGCATTCTACTAAAAAAATATGCGACGGAACACTAAAAATATTATATATTTTTGCAACTATTTAATAATTAGAGGGGGGAGGGAGGAATGGTTTACAATCATCAGTTTTGACCTATTTGTTGCATAGCTATTGGAAAGGCCAAGAAAAAATATACACTAGTGTTGTTACCCTGATCGTAAACAGAAATAAAGGACAAAAGCATTGACTTTTCACACCTTAGAAAGAGCTGCAGGAGGAGGTATTATCACATCTCTAATCTTCAAGAAACACCTCTCTGACATGTCCTTTTCTTTCTTATCAGTGCTGAGGAGTCTTCTATATATTGGAGGAGCCCACATGTGTGAAGATTCTCTCATCTTTTCAGCCGATTGCACAAATAACTTCATTACAACCTTTCAAAGAAGTATCAATAGAGTGAATATACAGCAAATTGGTTGAGTATATCATTGTAATAAGCTCAAACCTGAAGTTTTTTGAATTCTCATATATCAAGCAGATATATATGATTCAACGACATCCTTGTGAAAAGGTCCTTTCAGTTGAAGAGCCAAGACCAAAATAATATGTCTAGGGTCCTCTACCAATGTATAGATATATCAAAACCAAAACAAAATATCTAGGGTCCTATACCAATAAAAACTGTTTTATTTTTCTTTAAAGAAAAAGAAAAAAAATTGAAAAAAAGCACAACTAGTTCAAACTTATGCTAAATTCTGCAACCAAAAAGGAAGTCTCAAAGATGATAACTCTATATTATGCAAATCTTAACAGAAGTGAAAAGTACTATACATTTTCTCCCTATATTATGATAACTCTATATAACAAATTGTAGCATCAAGCTTTTGCTTAACATTATCCTCTCTTTCATAAATTTGAGAATGGAAATTAAGAAAGTGAAAATTGATTCTATCATCACAAAGGAATAGTAAGAACTTATAGGAAAAAAGATAGCAATTTTATCAATTTATTTTCCCTTCAGAAGTCCTCTAGGCATGGTTGAGAAACAACCATGGGTTCCGGGACTTGTCAATCAATATAAGTTATTTACAAATTTAAACATACTGGTATTAATTAATAGATCAATCAGGATATCAAATGACACTATGGAGCAAAATGTATAGCAACTTACTATTGAATTTACCATATATCCAAATGAAGCAACACAACAAACCCCTTGTTCAATATAAGTCCTATAGGCATGGTTAAGAAACAAGCATGGGTTTCAAGACTTTTTAATGAATACAAGTTATTTACACATCTTAAACATTTTGTTGTTAATTAATAGACAAATCAGGATATCAAATGACACAATGGGGGAACAATGTATAAAAACTTGCTATCATATATGGCATATGTCCAAATGAAGCAACAGAACGAACACCTTGTTCAATAGAAGTTGGTTAATCAGCAAGTTATTATACCTGTATAGCCTCAAATGTTGTAGACAATGAACCGAAATGATTGTCAAGGGCATGGACAACTGCCCCCAGCGCAGAATGGAAGTGATTAGCTATAACATATGCATTTAGTTGTTGTATGGATATACACCATGCACCTAAATTACAAACCGACTGCAATCACCAGATGAGCATGTTAAATCTAAGTATGCAGTATCGTTGAAATTACTACAACTCATATATGGGATATTTACCTTTATCTTTATGGCTATGATGACTTTAACTAGTTCCTGCTAGATCATGTCAGCGCCATCTTCTGCAAACCAATAAGAAAAAAAGGTAAACAGCAGAGCACTTTATCTTCACAATTAACAAATGGTGGAGATGGGCCACAAGAATATGACATGTACTCTATAAAAATTAATAGAACTAAAAACAATTTTTTGAAAACCATTTTTTGACAATATAAAGGAAAAAAGGGTTTAATGATTATTAATATTGCAAAAACAGCAAAATGAATTATTAACATCGCAAAGTCGAAAATTGAAAAAAAAAATGAGGAAATGCAAGCATTACAGGTTGACCTTTTGATAGTAAAATGTCCAAAACATGGGTTAGGTGACGAGAAGCTTTGTTTATTGTATTAAGACAGGTAATTATTTTAATTCAAACAGCCAAATTGGGCCGCTGGAACCTCAAACTAAGGGCTGTTTATAGCCAATGACAGTTGGAATTGATATATTTTGATGCAACTGAATGAACTTTAATGATAATTACTACTTAATTATTGGATAATATAAGTCTACAAAAGCACAATGCATTATTGAGAAATATTATAATTCAGAATATCTAAGTTGGCCACTGTGATTGAGTCATGTTTGATTCAAATTTTGGAAATCGTCAGCATATATTCACCTTCATATGTAATCGGATACAAACCATATACCGAACTAGGAAAATAAATCAGTATAAATAAAAAACAAAGTAATTACAGTTTAGCTGGTTAAATTTTTTGACAAAAATGCGCACATCAAGAACAGTCCATCAATGATTCACGAGCACTGATGAACATAGAAGAAATAAATTCAATAACAGGGCACTACGCTTAATAAATATATAAAATTCTCTCCACTTACAAAAATAAATTAACATTTCAAATCATATAAATAATATTTTCTGATTCTATAATCTACTGACTCATTGACATACGCCTTAAAAAAGAAAAGAAGAAAATTAAAAGGAACACAAACATGAACAAATTGAATTAAAAATGAACCAAAAAAGAAAAGCAAGCAAATACTATTAAATGTACAATGATTTGTAAAACATACCTAGCAACAGAGAGGGACCAAGGTGAGACAAGTTGGTCCTCGGTGGCAGTATCCTCACCGTATACATCTTGCACCCCACCAGCAACGGTAGACTTGGACTCAAAGTCAAGTACACTGGCTCCGTCTCTGAACTCCTGCAGTGTGTTTTCCATCAAAACGCTGCCGTTTCGGTCCCTGTTGGGATTCAATGCCACTACTTTAAATGAAGAAGGAGCTGTAGGGATTACTCCTCTCTGCTTCACCGGCAAAGGGCTGCATGAGCCTGAGATGCCCACATTGCCCTGTTTAAATCCCAAATGATAGATGAGTCAGTAGAACCAATCATCAACAAATTATCAACATTACAAACTCTATATACTTTTATAACCTAAATTCGAGTAAATTTACAATCATTTCAAGAACCCATATAAAGAAAGATAATCTAAAGTACGGCCATAAAAATTTACACGAATGAGCAAAAAAGAAACGCACCCAGAAATTATAAGCCAGTTACAAAGAATAGAATAATCAACAAGTGACTGATTATACGATACTGGATTCTAAAATCAATTCTTGATAAAGAGTATGAGCTTAGAATCACAAAGAGTGAAATGGTTGTGGTTTTAAATTACCAGGAAAGTGGTTTTCAACGAGATCATGGCGAAAAAAATGGAGGAAAGACAGTCTTTCGCGTTCTTGAAACACGTCAGTGAGACAAAAATAGAAGAACGTAGACGAGCGCGCGAGAGAGAGAGAGTTCAATGAGGAAAGATTAAAGCTTTTTATAGCTCTGGTTTCTTCCTTTGCCTGCACCCACAACCATAACAGATCTATAAGCCTACTCCAATAAACTTCACAATCTAATATATGAAAAATATGATGATTTACAATAGAACCTGCTAGGGTTTTTGCTTGGTAGCTGCAAACTTAAAAATGGCGAGCAAAGAGAAGGAGAGCGAGTTTATGCTGGGTAAAATGTGGTCCATCTGAAGAGGGGGCGAATTCTTTTGAGGGGGCGGCGGCTGCTTGCTGTGTGAGGGAAGAGGCAGACCAACATTAGGTTAAAGTTCTCGTTTTCTATATATATATATATTAAATAAAAATTAATAAATAATATATAAGAAAAATCTTAGTATATTTTATTATATACTTAATTATATTTAGTATATTACTTAATACTATAGACTATAAAATATAATATAAATAGTAATTAAATATATTACTATATAATATTAGTATAGAGAATTTAGTATAGAATACAACTATAGCTATAATAAGATATTTGATTTTTTATTAAATTTTTATTAAAATAGTTTTTTTATATTTTAAAATTATAACTTTTCGAATTATAACATTCAATATAAATATAATTATAAAAAATCAAATTAATATAAATTTTAAAAATCGATAAAACTAAAATTAAATATAATTTAAAATTAAATTATATAAATATAATTACTAAATTTCAGGTCGGAAAAATTTTAAACCGGAGAATATTTTTTCCCCATCCCTGCCTCCACGAAGAAAATTCTTGGAAATTTTCTGCCCTGTTCGAGATGGTTTTCTCTAGGGATAGAGATTTTTCATCCCATGATCATCTCTATGTATAAGCTTTATGATTTTATTAATAAATTGATGAAGGCCATAAATAAATACATTTTTTGTACAAATGTTACGAAAGCATTAATCTTTGGGTTCAAGATTGTTCCATTGCATAGGTCTATTATTTACTAATTCCAACGTAGCTAGCTATGCATGTTCTAATTATGACAAGTAAGTAACCCCAATAATGTAGATTATTTTCGAAAAAACGGTGACATTACACATGTGAAGTTTTCATCATGCTGGTTATTATTATTATTATTATTATTATTATTATTATTATTATTATTATTATTATTATTATTATTATTAATCCTGAAACTGTCGAAATGAGAAAACGAGTATGAACCGATCGGATTGTGGATCATTTAGAACTTGCAAGAAAATTAATCTGATCGGTTCGGACGTTAATAATCTAAAATATAAGTTATCTACTTAATAACTTTTCTTTAAAATTATAGGGACTTATGTCATTAACATTATTATTATAAATTCTCTATTTAATTTAAATTTTAAATAAAATTTATGCTTAATAAACATTTTTAAATAAAAAGTTTAAAATTAATTTTCAAATATTTATTTCAAAAAAAAATTCAACTCTAATGCTATAGTTTAAAGAAAAGGTTCAATTTAGTCCCTCAACTCTTCCAATTTGAATTTCTAAGCTCCCAACTCTAGTACAATAAAACATATGATGCTATCTCTTTCATTTAATGACTATATTATTAATATAGTCATTAAATAAAAATTTACATCAATTTAGTTTAGATTAACTTATAGTTTAATTAATTAATTAATTTACTAAAATTAAAATTTATAATTTTATGGTTTTAAATTAAAGTCACTGTCTAATCACGAATAAATAACATGCAGTAGATATAAAAAGATACCTTCTAAAATAAACTAAATTACATGTAATGAAATAATCAAATTTTACACATAGTACTATTTATAAATCATTATTAACTTAATCATATTATGAAATAATCAAAATTTATATATTATTTTTTTAAAAAAATAAAGTTGTTAAAAGAAAAGAAAATAAAAAAACAAAACAATTACAATTTATAATAACAATTGATTTTTATGAAAATTCCCGACGGAAATATGATTCATAGGTAAATTACCGACGGAATTCATTTTCCATCGGTAAATTACCTACGGAAATTTGTTTCCGTCGGTAAATTTCGTGGCCTTTTTAGGCGCGAAAATTGGCGCCAATTTAACGACGGAATTTAATATATCCGTGGCTAAATTCCGTCGGTAGATTTTGGCGGGATATTTTCCCTCCTTTATTTACGACGGATTATTTATTCCGTCGGGAATATGAATTTTGTGTACAATTTTCCCTACGGAACAATTTTTTCCGTCGGTAATTTTCCGTCGGGAATAAGAATTTTTCTTGTAGTGGTCGGCCATACTGTTTTGACCGAACCATATTTTGACAAGTTTGTGTTATTGTCCTACAAAATCTAAGACCTTTTGTTTGTTTAATGAACAATAGATTTGGATTGGCAGTGATGTTTAATCTATAATAACTAATCTGGGTCAAACATTGGCAAAAGTCGTGGGCCCTGCACATTTCCCTTTAATTATATATTATATTATTTTTCTTGTAAATCTTTAATTATATTTTCTCAACAAACAATCTTGATTTTTTAATTTACGAGGATTCTTTGATATTGTTTATGTCTTGAGGTTAAGATTGCGAAAGTGAGGTATACCTTTTCTTTGATATATTTACCGTTTAACGAAAATAGATTGTATTTTAAAAATGCCAGTGACTGCCAAATAGCGACAAATGGTCATTTAGTCACAATAGTTAATTAGCGATGGAAATTCATCAATTAGCGATGAAGTCTGCCTGTCATTAAATTTCTGTTTTTTTGTAGTGGAAACCGTCGGAGGGTAATTCCGTAATTTACTATAAGCATGTTATATAAGTGAAATACAAGAAAATCATGGACTTATATGTTGTGTGAGTTAATATTTCATGCAATTAAAAAATTAACGAAAGATTAGGGGCCAATTTGTAAATACCTAAAGATCAAAAAATATGACCAATGGGCAATCGACACTATTATTTCTAAAAACTTAAAAGATAAGAATAAATAAGGGAGGAAGGAAGCTTGGCTGGATATTTTTGGTCTAAGAAGTGGGGAAAGAGTTGTAGATTGTAGAGAGAGAGAAAGGAATTTTGCAGCTTCTTAAGGTGAGTCAAAGTAAACTTGTCACCTATACCTTCTTGTAATATGATCATGAAATGCTTTTTTTTTTTGTGAGATTAATTAGAGAAAATTCAAGACAAAGGCCAAAAAGAAATGGAAAATAAAAAAAATGAAGAAGTAAGCTCCAAACAAGGTATGAAAATTCAATTTTTTTTGTGTATGTGTTTAATAGGAGAAAGCTAAATATTAATACCATGAAATGTATATGAAATATGTGGGTGCATGATTGAAAAGTTTAGACATGCAAATAAGTTTATAAAAGGGAAAAATAACGATAAAGTGAAATTCTGGTATAAGAACTACGAGACCTATCAAGACTATTTGGAGCATAAGATGAGTTATAGAACTCCAAATGGGATGATTTAAGGAGAATAAACTAGAATCATAGTCCTAAAATTCTTGTAAAGAGGCCGAAACTCGATTTTGCCTTTACAAGCATTGAAATTTAGTTCAAAGTGGAGTGATAGTTGCCACCCCATTATTCAGAGTAGTTTATAGTATTTTCATGATATCTCTTGATATATATGCTTAAATGACTTTATTTTCAATGATATAAAAACTAGAGACATAGTGAAAAATTTTTGTAGAATACATTTTGCCTAAAAATCACGTATTATATTCCTAAAACCCTATACAAATTGAATTAGAAAAGCTGTTAATTTTCTGAAAAAATTAGGTTTTTGGGTCAGTTAGACTGGATTGGTTTCCAACTCAATCATGTTGATGCATTTTGGATTGGAAAGAATGCAAACCACCAGAATGAATTAAAGATCAATCCAACTGAGTACCCCCCTGTTCCAACCTATTAGTGAGTTTTAGATACCAAAAAGTTATCAAAACTCACTTGAATTTCTTGAACATTTTTAGAACCTTATAAACACATGTATAGGGATGTAACATGATATATTATACATGAAATATATGATTTTACATTGAAATAAAAAATGTGGGCTAAACATGAAGATAAGTATATATGCGCAAAAGATAAGATAGGTTCCCGAATTTTAGTCGAACATCTGTAGATGTTCACTAAACTTTACAATTGCTTGTTTAAAGTTAATATATGATGTACTAAGCTTGAGATAGGTAATTAAATATTAAAGAATGAGTTTATATGATGGCGTACTGTAACGCTCGCTTTAATTACATTTTATTTACATATTACCTTATTAAATTGCTTGTACAACTACATATATATACATATAAATTTAACAAACTTAAAGTATATTTACAAAATATATGTTCCAAATCCTTTACATTGAACAATTTACAAAAAAATATAACTCTATACCAAAATTAGTCTTCACTTGCTATTGTCTCTAGTGGCCTGCAGATTTTGACTTGAGATCGGCGCTTATACTTTACACCTATGTACCTATATGGGAAGAACACATTTGCTGAGCAATGGTTTAATGGGGAGTAACACAATGCAATTAAATTCTTATCAAAGTCTCAAATACAAATAACATAACATGCCAATCAACAAAATATAATAACATGTCTTCTCATGTTACAATGCTCATACACCTATAATAATAATCCATGTATTAATCAACACTACAACACAATTTCTCAGCTATGCATTTAGTAACAATTCAATACAGTTCTTTAATTACACTACAATACTCAATGAGAAACACTAATACTATCACGAGGCACCAAAATACTTACAATATCGAAACACTTACAATATTGATCACTCATCATTATTCACTAGTATACATGTTAAATCAAATCACTTTCATGTCAAATCAAATTATCTTCATCGCTTAAATTTCCATTAATGGTGGATATTGGTATAAATACTCAACACTGATAAGCAGTATCGTACACTTGAGATATAATAATCTCGGATCACTCGATACCAATAGGTATTATATCACTAGGTACCTTTTGGTGTAACACTACACTTGCAGCTACGATCACTATCCCCTTTATAGACATGCCTATCTATCCACTACAATGTGAAATTCAGGTTTTCGATAAATTAATAATCACTTAAGAACATTACACTTCATACATTTAGAATCATGGAATCAATACACTCAATAGAGCAAATAACCCTATCACTATATCATGTCATTCATATTCAATTATACTGGGGATACAATACAACATGCTCATCATTCATCTAGTAACATATAACATTGCTAATACAATTATTCATGTTCATTCATGCTCATTAATTATACATATTCTTATGCATTAAGACTTAGTATTTAACTTTTATTCACTAACTTATTATGCTCTACATTCATTTTATGTCACATATTACTCTTACTTTTATGCTTAAAACACTGTAAACAAGTTCGGAAAGGTTCGGGTAAATTTTGATGACAATTCGAGATCTAAAAATTAAGTTTAGAGGAAAATAGGGTAAGGTCGTGAAGGCCAATGATTTGGTACTAACAATGATATAGGTGCAAATTCGATTCTAGAAGGGGTCACGATAATTACGCAAATGGTGATGACCGTGAGGTCCATTTTGCCCTAAGAATCTTAAAGGTAGATTTTCAATTTCAACTTGTATACCATTTTAGACTTGGTAAACAATATTTTCAAGCAAAGTATCTTCCGCAAAATTGTTCCAATATATCTCTAATTTCCAAAACATCAAAAAGCACTCCAATTGAACCTCTAAATCTCAAGATATCAACAAAATAATATAGACTGCCCTATATGATATTGCAACAAAGGTCACTTAACTTTAAGTTCAATTTCGAGCACTTTAAGGATAAATCCAAGGTTTGATGTCTTTACAAAGTTGTAGATTTATGTCTTTATATTTCATTCCAACTAGAATCACTTCATTTAGAGAACTACGAATAGAGTTATGCTCTTTACACTAAAACTGGTTCAAGTAAACCTAAGACAAATTTCCACTAAGTCACTTTCTAAGGCACAAATTATCTTTTCCATGCACTATAACTTCATTACTTAACTCTAACATCCGTTATAAATTATATGTAATACATATATCAACTTGGATCAATTATACACATAGAACAAGAATAAAAACTCCCATATCTCTTTAACAAGCTTCAACTAGCTCCTCCTCTAAAGCACCTTCTCTTTCCCTTTATTTTTGCTAATTTTTCCAATAGCTCTCATACAATACAATTCAATTATCATTCAAAGACAATTAATACAAACTCTAAATACTCACTAATTGAAGATATAAGAAGAAAAGAATTCATTCTCTATCCAAAACTATAGGTTTACTCACCTTGTACCAAGTTTCCTTTTCCCTTAATCCAAAAGTAGAATTTTGAAGGAGGTGTTTTATGGATAAGTGATATGAAAAATCTAGAAATCTCTTAGCCAAAAGGTGGCTGGCCACTTCCCCTTTTTATATTAAATCCCTACAACATTTTAGAGTCCTATATGTGTTTTCCCTTGGTTAATTGTTTGACCAATGTTAATTTGCATTTTACCTCCTCCCAGCTAATCTTTATTACTAATCATACATTGTACTAACTCATTTTAACACATTAACCCTCACTTCTTCACTAGTAATACATATTTAGTCCTAAATTGATAATTTACAAAATTGCACTTCACTTTTTGCATTAATACCGATTATGTCCCGATTGCGTAATTAACAATTCTTTTATACTAAACCCTTTTCAATCTCTCTCTCCAATATAACTAATCCTATTAGGGTATGTTTTGGTGCCTTACACATACAAAATGAATTATAATATGCATACATGGTTTTTGTTACATTTTTGTTAATTGTAATCTTAGTGCATGCATGCATGATTGAAGTGTATCTTGAAATATTTATAATATTGCATGCTCTCAAGTGTAACACCCTATACCCAATTCAATATTAAGACCGGATACAGACTACCACACATGATCCTAATTCCATAAAATGACCAATTACAAAATTTTCTATTTAAAAATCCTTTTAAATTTAAGAAAACCCTGTTCATTTTTACAAAAATTTTGATAGCATTTTCCCCATAATTATTCGAAACCTCCTATAAGAAAATCTCAACACATTTTTATTTTAAACTACTCTACCATCCACCTCCATTTCAATCTCCATTCACACAATACTTTGCCCATCCTCTATAAATTCTCAGCTCAATCTCTCCATCAAGTTAAGAAAAATATATCTACATTCATTATACTAAATATATTTAGTCTATGAATTTACATACATAATCTTAATATAAAATTCACAATGTATACATATACACAAATTTCTTCATCTCTACTCATGTAAATGCCAAATCCTAATAAAAAATTTCAAATTGCATAACGAAATAGCCTTCACGCCCCAACTTTGATATGACTGTTGGAATTTATAGACCTATACAAATTAAATATGTGAATATTGAATACTATATGCTATCATAGTTTTAGTCCAAATAAAAGTGATCTGGTTAATTTAGAGTCAAATTGGACTTAATAATCATCTTATTAAAATATGGGGTTACTTTATAGATGTGTAGAAACCTAAAGGATTTAATCTAATTTATGATGGGCTAATTAGATAATAAATCAATATATAAATAGGTTGTGGTCCTAGTTGCCCATAGAACCATAACCCTAATCATAATACGTTCTTTTCTCTTTGGTATTCCATCACCTTAGAGAAAAAAAATTCAGTTTTTTGTGTCAACTAGAAACCATAAAACCTTCGTATTCTTGATGGCTATGGACATAGGTACGCTTCCGAATCTATTTTATTTTTGATAATTTGACGTGAATGATTCATTGGCTATTATGTAATTGGAGATTTTTCTATCAATTGGTATCAGAGCCAATTTCATGTTGAGTCATTAATAATGGATTACAATTATTATATGTATGTTGATTTTAGCGTTGATTTCATTTGGATATGAAGAAATCGACATAATTTTTTTATTTTGTTGCCTTGGTTAATTCTTTTTGGCATGATTTATTTTTATGGTTGGATTGTTTACCTGCAATTCTTTATGGTATATGTAATGATTTTATTAGCTTTGGCTTTATGGTTTTGACACTTCGTGGTTCAGAGATTCAGCAACTTGTAAAATAATATAAGCTTAGGATTTTCTATTCGATTATATATACATAAATTCGGTTGAGTTTGCAGAATTAATGGTTTCATGGCAATTGTTTAGCCATTCCTTGTTGTTTCGATTTTGAATTAATTCTTCAACCTATGTTTTCTTATTTTTTATTGGGTAAAATCAATTGTTACTTTTGGGTTTTGCGATTTTGTCTTCATGTGCCATCAATTTTGATTGATCTATATTATTTTAATTCTAATTGTGGTTGGCTTTGATGGCTTTCTCGGCACAAACCTCTATCGATTATTTATTGTAATGGTTTCGACAACTTTTGCTTTCTTTTCAATTTTCATGGTGATGGCATATCTGTGACTTGGGCAATTTTCTTTTATTTTGGGATAAATATCTTTTGTTGCTTTATATTTCTTATTGTTTATAAATTGAGCAATTCTTATTGCATCGGTTTTATTTTTTTTCTTTGGTTTAACTCTTATATATATATATATATATGTGTGTGTGTGTGTGTGTGTGTGTGTGTGTGAAAATCATATTTCCCATCAATTCTGATTTATGGGTCTATCCAGCAGCCAAATAATTTTAAAAATTTTAGGATTTTCTTTGTGGCATTGACTTGTTTGGTTGCTATGCAAAGAATGAAAGCAATATATATTTAGTTCCTTATGTGATCAATTTTATTTTGTCTTGGTTTGATCTACTGCAAAATTTTATTATCATATGACTTTCATAATTTTGATGTAGAATATTAATTAATTAAGATTACGATTGATATTTTATATTTACTTGTACAATTGAATTTTAGATTCAAAATTGGCCTTATAGTTTATTACTAATATTTTAATTTAGTTAATTGAAGAAATATGTTGCGAAAGTAACCTCTATTGTGCAGGTTAATTAAATCAAAATATTAGGAAGGTGTGTTTGTGTGTATATATATGTTTAGAACTTTATGCGGATAATAGCCGGCCCAAAGGTAGGTTATCATTGTCTGGCCAAAATTAGAACATATTTGCGGTAATAAATATGTGATAATTATTGTTTGTCCATTTGAATTTTAAGTCGGTCCAAAGAAAGGCTTAATGTTTGTCAGGAGTTTGTTATCAATATTTGATTACTGTACCAAGATTACCACTTGCAAGTTGATTTTTTTGTCCAAAGACTAAACTTCAATGTTGTGCTAGGTGTCTTGTGATGGGATTTTCCATTATTTTTTGAATCTATTATTTTGTAATATTTAAAATATTGATTGTGAGCTTGATATATATTGTGTAGTTATCTGAATTGAGAAAATATTTCTACTGATTTAAAGTCTGTAAATATTAACTCACTTCCTGTGCTAAATGGCATTAATTTTAAGAAACAGAAGGAGAACATTACTATCATTTTAGGCTGTATGGATCTAGATTATGCACTTCGGGTGGAGCCTCCTACTCCTTTTACAGCTGAAAGTTCTTCAAAATAAAAGAGAAACTTTGAGAAGTGGGAGCGCTCGAATCGCTTAAGTCTAATGATTATGAGACAGGCCATTCCAGATACATTTAGGGATATTGTGTTCGAAAATCAAAATGCCAAATCATTCTTTGAAGCCTTTAAAAGCCGCATTGCTAAAAGCGAAAAGGCAAAAGCAAGTAGTTTGATAAACAAACTTGTTTTCATGAGGTATAAAGGCAATGGGAGCATAAGGGGATACATTTTGGCAATGGAGTAGGTTACATCTAGGCTAAAAGCACTAAAATGATAAATTTCTAAAGATTTATTAGTGCATTTGGTTTTATCTCTCATTCTCTCTAATTCAAACAAGTTCAAGTGAGTTATAATACTAAAAAATAAAAGTGGACTCTTAATGAGCTTATTTCTCATTTGGTCAATGAGGAAGACAAGATAAAGCTTGGAAAAGTAGAAAGTGCTTATTTGGCATTATCTTTCAAGGGCTACAATATGACAAGGAAAAAGGATAAAGAAGTTGCGGAACAAAAGCAGCAACATAAGGAAAATAAGGATAAAATTTAACAATCTGGTTGCTTTTTCTATAAAGGAACTTCTCATAAAAAGAAAGATTGTACCAAATATCATGCTTAGCATGCAAAGAAAGGTACATTTCATGCTTTTGTTTATTCTGAGGTTAATTTTATCTTAGTAGCTAGATACACTTGGTGGATAGATTATGGTACACTACTCACATAAGTGTATCCATGCAGGGTTGTCTGAGCTGCCAAAAGTTGAGTGGTGGTGAAAGATACATCTACGTAGGCAATGGCAAATAGATTGACGTTAAGGCAATAGGCACTTTTAGATTATTATTAAAGATTATAATTTATTTAGATTTGAAAGAGACTTTTGCTGTACCATCATTTAAATAGAATTTAATTTCTATTTGTGTATTGGACAAATTAGGATATTCTTGTTCTTTTGGAAACAATCGGATTAGTCTTTTTCAAAGTTTAAAACTCATTGGTTCTGGTTCTTTATTTAGTAATGATAACCAATACTTGCTTGATACTATCACTTCATATAACGAAACCATGCACGTGGGTACTAAAAGAAAATTAACTAGTGAGAATTCTGTAACACTTTGGCATAAAAGATTAGGCCATATTTCTAAATAAAAAGTTGAAAGGCTTGTTCAAATGGAATTCTAGATTCACTTGATTTTTCAAATTTTAAAATCTGTATTGAGTGTAGTAAAGGAAAACAAACAAATAAAATGAGATTAGGTGCCACTAGATCTACAGATGCCTGAGAACTAATACATATAGATATTTGTGGACCATTTCATATGGCTTCTTGGAATGGTCAATGATACTTTATTATGTTTATAGATGATTATTCACATTATAGGTACCTTTATCCAATTCATAAGAAGTCTAAAGTTTTGGATGTGTTCAAATCCTTTACAGCTGAAGTTGAAAATCAACTAAATAAAAGGATTAAAACTATTAGATCTAATCGTGGTGATGAATACTATGGTAGATATGATGAATTAGGTGAACAACATGTAGGGCTATTTGCCAAATTCCTAGAGGAATGTGGAATTATCCCATAAAACACCATATTGAAAAGTCCCAACATGAATGGTGTAACTGAAAGATGAAATAGGACATTAAAAGATATGGTGAGAAGTATGATCAACCATACTACTTTGCTAGATTCACTCTGGGGAGAGTTATTAAAGACTGTAACTTACATCCTTAATATAGTTCCAACTAAAGCAGCGACCAAAATCCTTTATGAACTATAGATGGGTCAAAAATCTAGCTTAAAATATTTACATATTTAGGGTTGTCTAGTTGAGCAAGGCCTTATAGGCCAAATGAAACAAAATTGGACTCAAGAATTAGTACTATTTTATTGGATACTATGAAAGGTCTCAGGGGTATAAATTTTATGATCCCATAAAAGGATCATTTTTCGAGAATGAAAATGCCAATTTCTTTGAGGATGTTGAATTTTAGGGGGAGAGATAAGGTTAGAGATTTTATCTTTAAAAAGGAATTCATTTCTCTTCCTATAGTTGTAATTAACCATGATCAGGATCAAGACTTTCTCCTTGACATAGTTCAAGAAGCAATGCAAAAACCACAAGTTGACAATGTCAAAAATCTCTTAGATTTTATTCAACAGGTTGTTCCTGAAGAACAAACTCAACAACCTTAAGAACAAATGCCATTAAAAAGATCCACTAAAGAAAGGAGAAGTGCAATTTCAAATGATTACATTGTATTTCTCCAAAACCATGAGGTTGACTATGAAATGATGGAAGATGATCCAATTAACTTCCGTCAGGCTATTGAAAGACTCTTTTAGAATAATAATGGTACTTTTGGCACATTTTGACATTGAGCTACATCAGATGGATGTTAAGATAATATTTCTCGATGAGGACATTGATGAAATAATTTATATGGAACAACCAGAAAACTTTGTTTCAAAAGATTCAAAGCCAATGGTTTGCAAATTAAAGAAATCCATCTATGGACTTAAATAAGTTTTTCGTCAGTGGCATCACAAATTTCATCAAATTGTTATTTCTTTCAAATTTCAAATAAATGTAGTTGATGAATATATATATATCGCAAGTTCAGTAAGAGTAAGTACATTTTTCTGGTATTATATGTTGATGACATATTGCTTGCTAGTAATGATATAGGTATATTGCATGAAGCTAAGAGATATCTATCAAAGAAATTTGAGATAAAAGATCTTGGTGATGCCTCTTTTGTATTAGGAATCAAGATATATCGGAATCGCTCTCGGAGCATTCTTGGATTATCACAAAAGAGCTATATCAAAAAGATTCTCAAAAGGTCTGGCATGCAAAATTGTAAACTAGGAGGTACCCCAGTAGCTCAAGGAGATAAGTATAGTCACAATCAGGGCCTAAAGAATAAACTCAAGTCTAAGAAAATGTAAAATATTCCTTATTCTTCAGCTATAGAAAGTTTAATGTATGCTCAAATATGTACACGTCTGGATATCGCATACATTATTGAAATGTTAGTCAGATATTTAAGTGAACCAGGCATGGATCACTAAAAAGCATCCAAAAGGGTTATACGGTGTCTATAGAGAACAAAAGATTAAATGCTTATGTATAAAACATCAGATAAGTTAGAGATCATTAGGTATTTCAACTTTGATTTTGTTGGATGCCAAGACAATCATAAATCTACTTCGGGATATATTTACTTGTTAACTGGAGGAGCTGTTTCATGGAAAAGTATGAAACAATCACTCACTGCTTCTTGCACTATGGAAGCTAAATTTGTAGAGTATCATAAGTCATGAAATCAATAAAAATGGTTGAAGAATTTTATCACAAGGTTGCGAATTGTGGATAGTATTGAAAGATAATTAAAATTATTTTGTGATAATAAATCAGCAGTGCTATATTCCAACAATAATAAGAGCTCTTCAAAGTCTAAGAATATAGACATTAAGTTCCTAATTGTTAAAGAAAGAGTTTAGAGTGGTCAGATATCTACAAAGCATATAGGCACAAACTCCATGATTGTGGATCTGTTTACTAAGAGATTAATCTCTAAGATCTTTCATGAGCACATTGCTCACATGGGACTTACATTGGGAGATAATGTATAAATTTAGTAAGAGTTTGTACTTACGGATGCTTATATTTATTTTTGGATTGACATTTCATATGGATATTTTGTGGATATATAAAGCTTATCATTCCGCTAAAGATTTTATACAGTTTCCACTCTTTATTTTGTTTGATTTCATTGGGGAATAAGGTTGGACTAGTTGAAAATAAGCATGTTAAAGATCCTATCGCATGACATTTTCATTCTACACATCCATATTTGATCCATGTTTTATTGATTATATTGATATATGTGACCATTGGTTGATCCAATTACGATAAATGTAACAACAATCTTTTTGATCCTATGTTGATATAATTGATGGACAAGATTATTAAAGACAATTTTAGTTATGATAGCATATTGAGCTCATAAAGTATTATAGTGATATACAATTACTAAGTTTTTCGCATATTTATGTATAAGGTCCAAGTGGGAGATTGTTGGAATTTATGGACCTATAAAAATTAAATATGTGAATATTGTATATTATATACTATCATAGTTTTAGTCCAACTAAAAGTGATCTGGTTAATTTAGAGTCAAATTGGACTTAATAATCGTCTTATTAAAATATTGGATTACTTTATAAATGTGTAGAAACCTAAAGGAATTAATTAATTTATGATGAGCTAATTAGATAATAAGTCAAAATATAAATAGGTTGTGGTCTTGGTTGCATAGAGACCCCTAATCCTAATCTTAATACATTCTTTTTCTTTGGTATCCCATCATCCTAAAGAAAAAAAATCCAGATCTCTATGTCAACTAGAAACCATAAAACCTCCGCATTCTTTATGGCTATGGATCTAGGTATGCTTTTATATCTATTTTATTCTTGATGATTTGACATGATCGATTCATTGGCTATTATGTAATTGGGGACTTTTCTATCAATGACTCCAGATACCAGTAGCTACATCGAATTTTTCTTTCGATCTCAGTAACATTTTTCTTCTACCCATGCGTGAAAAATAACCACGCACTAAGCTAAAAACTTAGTGATGACTACCAATTTACTCTTTCATAGAGGAAATACATAATATATGCATAAAATTTATCTATACATATACAAACCCACAACATCTCATAAAATTCACTATTACTTACCTCAAAATATACTTACATTATGAAGTCAGTAATTTTTCTACACAATATACTTAAATTTTAATAAGTTAACAAATTAGTTTCATAGAACATGCATAGTCTTTAATACACCTAAAATGTTCAAATCAACAAGCAATATGCCTCTTATTATTAAATATGTGTATTTTTTTTATTTACCATGTCTCAATGTAATAAGTGCCACATTTTCATCTACATACTCAAGTTATTGCTCAATAGCTTGGTGGATTAGTTAATAACTTAATATTCAAATTTTAACAAATTCATAACATTCTTTGTTTCACTTATTATATTCCTTATTTTCATTTAGTATTGCCCCTAGTAAATTTTCTAGTGGAATTGTACCAGGCCGGATAAGTGAAATTTAAAATTCTGGACTAAGTTCTCGAAACCATTCAATCCATCTGGAAAATTGATACTAAATTCACAATATTGCAAGATCAGGTTCTCAGAACCATTCAATCCATTAATATATTTTATTTCTCAAAACGCATCAATGGTGACTCAAATTGATTATTTTAGAAGAAAAAGGAGTAGCAAAATAGACTATTGTAGCAGCTAAAAGAAAAATTCGGATTAACGTTGAAAATGAAAGCAAGCAATCCATGTTTTTAAATTTTAAAAGAAAAAATCCATTTATCGGAACCGAGCTCTCGGAGCCATTCATATCCCTAATATATATCAAATATCGTACACCGGAACTGAGCTCTCGGATTCATTCAGTCCGGTAAACATATTATGATGCAGTACTATTAGACTCCTAATTTGCATACCAACCTTATCCTACACTTTTAATTCCTAACTAGTTTTACTAAGGGAAAAAATTATTTATACACATAATGCATGAAATTTTCATTAATTTATTTGTTTCAAATATTGCACATTCTTGAACATATTTGCATCAATTACTGTTAAGCAATTTCCAAACCCCTTATTACAAGTAAATTACCATTTTCATCTCCTGTCTTTGATGTCATGTCTACCTTGTTCCGGAGGAATTTCATAATTAAAACAGTGGCCTAATTAATTTGCAGCAAAGCTTGCTGGCTCTATTCATGTGGCTTCTGAGCCAAGAAGAAAAACATTGGTGTAAAAATCTCCTTCCTGTAAAGACAGTAACAAAATTATTGCCAAACTTGGTAAAAAGTAAGAACTAATTAAAAAATTAAGACACTCGGTGAATTTTAATTTTTTTAGAGGTCTATAAGTCTTTTCTATGGCAGTACATAGACGTTCTAGATTTTTTTTTATACCTTTTTCACATGTTTGGTCTATACTTAGAGCCCGTTTAGCATTATTTTTGAAGAGATAAAAAGCTGATTATTGGATAAAAAAAACTAATTATATTATAAAAATATATATTGGTAAATGCTAATTTTTGAAAAAACAATTTTATAAAGAGTGAAAAAACATTCTATTGGAAAAAAAGCAAGAAATTGAAGTTTTTCAAAAAATTTTAATTTTAATTTTTAAGGGTAACTATTTTAATTTTTTTTAAATAAAAATATTCTTTATTTTATTTCATGATGATAATTATACCTATTATAAAAAAAAAAAAAACAAAAGAAAAATGTTCACTGTTGAGTTAAAATATCGTGGATAAATATATGCAGAATATATAGTGGATAAAAGCAAATATGATGAAAGAAAGACTCACCTCCCGCCTTCAAATAATCCCTCTGCAGCCATCTCAAGAAAAACTTGAACCCTTTCACTTCCCTTTGGAGCAATTCCGACATATTCTAGGGCCTTGACCTGCAAGAGAGAGAAAAAAAAAAAAGAAAAAAAAGGAACAGTTGAAGACCTGCTAAATTGCAATTTCATGATTTGATAAATCGGCAGATTTTTTAAGGTATTTACCAAGTTTCTAGTGAAAAATCTTCCAATGGCTGTTGCCCGGAAGCTACTCAGGGAGAAACGAGATTTATCCAAGGCCAAGTACCATGGGACAGGTGAACTTGCAGCAAGATCTTGTGACCAAATGACCTTCACAGGAAAAAAAAAAAAAAAAGCCTATTATTAGCTCTGAAAAGATATTAGAAATCTTAAGCGAGGGGGAAGAGTGTTTGGATGCCAACATTGTGGGTTCTGGAGACTTAGATACATACAGTAGATGTTAGGAACACTTTTTTCTTTTCCATGCATTTTTAGTAATAATGTCTGGAAGACTTAGATACCTTGAAACCAGCTTTTTTGAGAGCTTCAATGCATTGCCCTGTTAACCTAATGTCTGGAAGGCCATCACCAATCTCAATTGCTGCCTGCACCAATGGAGAATTTAGATCACCGTCATTAAACATCAAAATCAGAAAGGATGGTGAGATGTCAAACCTTGATTTTTTTATGTTCATGGTTATTTGGATCAAAAGAATCAGTCATGCACCACTCATATGCAGCAAAAAATTGTCCTGGCTTCAATACTCTGAAAATCTCACTGTAGCACCCATACTGTTCAGAATGCAACCCAAATTCAGGAAGATAACCCAACAGCTAAACAAACATGTATTACACATAAAGAAATAATGTATCTGAATACGTAAATTTTAAGAATGTTTTTCTATAGACATACCGGATCTGGTGCGTGGCAAGTAGCTTCAATTGCATATACTGCATCAAAACTGTTGTCAGGAAGTGGCATTTTCATGAAGTCCGCCTGCATAATTAGGAAACAAGAACAATTCAATCATTCACTATACATATGGATTTTATCATGTTCTAAAATTAGTTCCATCAACATGCCCTAATAAAAATTTAGTGAGTATGATATAGAAACAATAAAACAAGGGCAAGCTTAAAAAGTACAAAAAAAAAAAGTTTAGAAATGATTCAAAAGAACATGAACTTTGTCAAGAGTAAAACAAACCTTCAGAAAATCACAGGTCTTGTCCACTCCTGCTATACGATTCAGTTCCTGTGCAGCAACAGAAGTAAGAAAAAGATTCAAGACAACTTCAGAAATGAAGGGACTAAAAAATTCATCAGTACAAATTCAGCATGGAGATTAAAAGGGATACTTATGCACCTGTCCCCTTTGTATCTGATATTCATTGTTGTTCAACCCAGTAACAGATGTCAAGCTGCAGCAAATGACAGTAGAAACAAATGATGCTAAGTGCCTCCTCTTAAACTCAAGTTTCTTCAACCCTAGAGAAACTATATATTACTGAAAATTATAAATCATTGTAGGATGATGATTGCAGCTGGTAGCAAAACTGTCCTGGATTATGCAAGAAGAATGATGCTGGCAACCAAACATCTATGTTTGTCTTTAAAAATGCTAATAATTTATAAAAGGAATTGACAGTTTTTTTTTTTTTTGTTTTGAAAAATAAGAAAAAGAAAACTTGATGATAAGCTAGGAATTCAACAATAATCACAAAATTAAACCGATATAACGCACCTATCCTACTACAAATTTAACTAATTTCAGCTTTAGCACGACATAGATTTCTCTCTAATATTAACTGCCATAATGAGGCAAAATGTTTGCACTAACCTGAATAGAGCAATTTCTCTTAGTGGTCCCCCAATTCCACATCCAACATCCAATACCTATTACTTGAAGAAAATGTCATGTCAAAAAATCAAACCAATTAAATAGAGAATAATAACTTTGTCTCAGTTCCTCCATTTTCTAAACTGGTATTCAAACCTTCTGTCCAGGTTTCAAGCCAAGCTGCAAAGCAATAAAGTGCTCATATCGCTTGATGCTTTCTCGAAGAGACTCGCCCTTAAATCTGAAGAAATGATGTTTTTGTTAAGCTTTGAATAATTATGCTGCATCACTTGAGGATGAAATGGACAAGACAATTAACCTGTTTGCAAAATGGAAAGACTCCCCCCAGCCATACTCAAAGAAGCTAGTAACAAGGTCGTAGTATTTGTTTACCTGAAATCCATGTAACACAATATTTGTATGTTAGACATCATTGTTTATACAGTCAATCAAGGTAGCACCGACAACTAAAGGAGTAAAGACCAAAACAACCTATGCTTTACATACTTCATTCCTTTCGAGCGGACCCTTTCAATTGTGGTAGTGTTGGCAGGACAATCGAAATTAAATGCAATTTATCTAACTGGTCAATTTTTTTGAAGAAAAATAAAGTAATATTTTCATTAGTGATCAAATAAATCTCCTATGGCAGTAATCACCCTAACTGCTTCCCCAACCCCCGGAAAGTTATTGGGACTAAGAGATAAAAGAGAACTAAGCAAAAGGTACAAACTCATGACTAAGCACTTAAAATCCAATTTAATAACACATAATATGGAGAAATCAAATGTTCAAAAATCAATATTTGATTGGGAAAGATAATAAACAAAAATAAAATAAAATGCCAGCAGAATAGAACATGGCTGGCAGGAAGACAAAAGAAATCACTAATCGGTAGGTAGTTAATACATAGGTCAGCTATATCTCTTACCATATCAGTGTAATTTGCTTTTCTCTCTTCCTCAGTACCTCCATAATGGATATGATACTTTTCGTACCTGAATAATCATTCAGAACTTTTTCAAGCAAACAGATGTAATAATTATACAATAAATTTAGACCATAGTCATGCAGAAAAGAACATCATTGATGCCATGAAATTAGCTGTCCAAGTACATAGCTCACCTAATTGTAATATTTATGAAACTGCGTTATAATATGGCAGAATCAAGCTAACTATACACAAATCCTTTCAGTTAAAACAACAGTTCATTTCCATTTGCCTTTTGTACTTGATGATGCATTGATATAATTGGTTTCTGGGGGTTTATGATTATGGTATAGTAGACTCAATGCTTGACCTTAGAATGCTTGTTTGGCCGTTAAACTGTCGCCCAATCCATGCCTAGTTAGTTGGTTCCTTATAGATTATGCAATTGAGTTTTTTCATTGGCTGTTGATTGCAATTGAGGTTAAATTATGTCATTTGTAAAATGTATATCAGACTAATAGACAAATTTCTTGCTTTGAGCCTTTGAAGAAGAAGGTTAGTGATCTTTGAAGGAAGAGCAGGAGTTGAAGAAGACGAAGAAATTTGTTCTTGTATTTACCGATTTTTGAATGTGTGCTTACATGCTATATATATATTTCTTTTTATATAAATAACTATATTTAAAATAAAAAATAAAAATTTTAAATCAATCCTGTCCAAGTAGTTAATTTCTAATTCAGTTTGATACCGAATTGACGTTTGATCCAATTCCGGAAACATTGTTAAGCTTTTTGCCGTGACAATTATAGTGAAAATGATGGCCACCGTATTGATTACGACGGGTTAGGGACCATATTATGTCATGTCAATATATTAAGTCACTTCCAATACAGTCCACCTCTGAAATCTAAATCCACCAAACAAAAATTTAACCCAAACGTGCTGTTAGCTTAATTAAACGTGCTGTTAGCTTAATTAGTAGACATATTTTAATTTTACGCAAAGACAAAGAGAGAATCATTCAACACAAAGCAGGCAAATTTAAAAAAAAAATGAAGAGAAAAAAAAATTGAAAAATCCAACCGAAATTTATGGAGAGAGAAATGCAATGCAGTTATAATGATTTGCTAAAATAATAATAAAATGATCAGAAACTTTAAGCGTGATTTTAGAGAGAAAGTACTGCTCGACAGCGGAAAGAACATCATTTTTATCGATTTTTCCACCGAGACCAGATGCCAGATCCAATGCGCCGGCTTTCGACATCTTGAGATTGAAAAAATCAATAGATTATTAGAATAATTATTAGAATTGATTACATTGAAGAAGGAAGGTTTAGAGGAAAAAGAAGAAGATTGTTGAGGGAGACAATGTTTGAAGGGAGAAAAGTGCGAGCGCACTTACCTTTTATGCTGAACAAACGGCTGCAAGCGAGAATTGGAGTGTCGTTTTTGGATCATTTCTGCTTAGCATTCCACTAATTTATAGGGGTGTACGGGGAGAAAAAAAAAATTAATCATTTTATTATTATCAATTTTTTAAAAATATTAAATATTAATCAGTCCATTACATTCAGTTAATCGATTTCAATTTTTTGATTTGATTAATCAATATTTTTTATTAACAATTAAAATTTATAATATAAAATTATAAAAAAAAATTAGTCAAAATTCAATTTAATTTTAAATATTAACAAAACAAACATAATTTACTAGCCAAAATTCATGTTCAAAAATTTAATAGCTAATATTATAAAATATATTTGATATTTGTTGCAAATTAATATACTTGATTTTAAGTCATATAAAATTTTAAAATAATATTAAATGTTGAAATATAAAATATAAAATCTAAAATATAATTAATTGCTATTAAGTAAATTATGAATATCAATATATAATAAAAAAATAACATATATAAAAGTAATCGGTTACTAGATATAAATATTATTATATAATTAAAGAAAATAACATAATATAAATTTACTTTAAAGTATTATACAAATTTTATAAAAAAAAATTAAGATATAAAAATGACAATATAATTTAAATATATTTTATTTATTATTTTATGTAATTTTTAGAGACTAAGATACAAAAATAACTATATATATATATATATATAGAGAGAGAGAGAGAGAGAGTTAATTGTGGATTAACGGTTAACTAGTATCCAAAAATAGAAACTGTAATGGAAAATATAAAAATTAAAAACCGTAACTGACTCTATCGGATAGGTTAACAGAAAAAATCAATTCAATTTCAAATAAATTTTACGGTTAACTATTTTTTCGATTTTTTTTGTTCATCCCTATTACTTTATCTCTGAACAACTCAAAACTTCAAATATTTCATAACAAAATAAATATATTTTTAGTTTCATTTTTAACTAAAATTATGTTAAGCCCTTTATCATTAGTAACCATTTTAGGGGAATAAACTAAATTAAATTAGTTTAGTTTAGTTTAGTATTAAATGGAAACAAACTATATACTTTTGTCATATTAATTAATAATTGGCATCATTCATCAAAGGTCCTAAATCCTAATCAATCGCCAACAAAAGCATAAAGAACTGAAAAAAAAAAGATAAATTATATATTTCAATTGATTTATATTTATAGAAAAGAAAGGTTCAAAATTTCAGTAACTAAGAAGAATGAATTTTTTTCTCCTCTTTTCGATTATTATTTCCTCTGCTGGAAAATAGTTTATATAGTATACAAGATATTCATGAGTTCCTAAACTCATGGAGTAAAAATAGCAATTACAGAATGATCCCACAATTAACTCAAGCACCTAGCTAATAAGATTACAATTTACAACAAACACCATGATTCTCGGATAGAATTCAGCTCAAGACAACACTCCTCCTCAAGTTGGTGAATGTATGTCAATCATTCCCAACTTGTCAAGTGAGCCATTGAAATATTCTACAGATACTCCCTTCGTTAGAATGTCTACCAACCGATTTTATGAAGTCACGAATGGAAAACTAATTGTTCCTTTATCCAAAGGATCCTTGATAAAATGACAATCCCCTTCTACATGCTTTGTTCGATCATGCTGGACAGGATTATTTGCAATTGCAATAGTTGTTTTATTATCACAATATAATGCCATAGGTTCTTTATGACTCGGGCCAAGATCATGCAAAGTGCGTTTTATCCATAATAATTCACACACACCATGAGCCATTTCATGAAATTTTGCCACTACACTAGATTGAGCAACCACCTTCTGTTTTTTACTTCTCCAAGTGATCAAGTTATTTCTAACAAATGTAAAATAACCCGATATAAATTTTCGATTAGTGTGATCTCCAGCCCAATCCGCATATGTGTATACAATAATAACCTTTTGGTCTTTATTTTTTGCAAAAAATAATCATTTTCGTAGAGAAGATTTTAAGAACTGTAAAATGCGATAAACAACCCCCATGTGATCTTCACTTGGTTCATGCATAAACTGACTTACGAAACTTACAGCGTAGGCAATATCAGATCTAGTATGAGATAAATAGATCAACTTACCAACTAACCTCTGATATCTCTCCTTGCTTGTTGGAACTTGATCTTGTTGAATGGCTAGTTTGTGATTCATCTGAATAAGTGTTTCAATTGGTTTACAGTTGAGCATACCCGTTTATGTTAATAGATCTCGCACATACTTTCACTGGCAAAGAGATATTCCACAGCTTGATCTTGAAACTTCAATGCCCAGAAAATATTTCAAGTTTCCAAGATCTTTGAGTTCAAATTCAGTTGCAAGGCTTCTTTGGAGTGCATCTATCTCATTTTGATCGTTGCCATTAACAACCATATCATTAACATACACAATGAGAGTCGTGACTTTATTTAATCCCTTTTTTATGAAAAGAGTGTGATCACCATCACTCTATACATATCCAATCTTCTTCATAAAATTTGAGAGTCTTCCAAACCATACTCAGGTGATTGTTTCAACCAATATAATGCCTTTTTTTAATTTGCAAACTTTTTTCGCATAATTTAATCCTGGTGGTGGATCCATGTATACTTCTTCTTCTAAGGTTGCATTAAGAAATGCATTTTTACGTCGAACTGTCACAGAGGCCAATCTCGATTTGCTGCAATCGAGATCAGAATTCAAATGGTATTTATTTTTGCCACTGGTGCAAAAGTATCCCCATAATCAATCCCATATTTTTACGTATATCCTTTCGCAACAAGTCTTTCTTTGTAGCGATCAATGTTTCCATTTGAATTGAGCATGACTGTGAATATCCATTTGCATACCACCATTTTCTTCTCATTAGGTAATAATACAAGTTCATGTGTGATTCTTTTGAAAAGCTTCCATTTCCTCATTCATGGCATTCTTTCATTTTTTATCCATCAATGCTTCTTGTATAGTACTAGGAATAGATACAGAGGATAATTTACTTACAATAAGTGCACATGACTTAGACAAATGATTTAAGGAAACATAATTATTAATGTAATATTTGGTTTTAGCACTAAGAGCTAGATCATATTATTTTTTTGGCATTCCTTTATTTGTCCTAATTGGGTATTTGGATTCAATAATAGGTGGATCATTTAAAGAAGGATATAAAGTTACCTTAGGAGACACATTTGAGCCTTCTACAGTTGTTGGTTCAGTTTGAAAAATTGTACTATCTTGATTTTCTTGAACTTCATCATAATGACCTGATCCTGGTAGACTTAATGGTAAAAGATCCATCTGATCTATATCAGTTTGGATATTTGGTTGTAAGTTGGTTTCACCCAACAATTCATTATCTGATGACTCACTAACAATTTGATCATTAAGGTTCTGAATGCTATCTTCTCTAAACATTATTGATTTTTCCCCCTGAAGAGGGCAGTGAGGACTTTTGAAGAAAGGAACATCTTCACGAAATGAAACATCTCTAGAGACGTACATCTTCTTGGTACAAGGATCATAACATCGATAACCTTTTTGAAATTTGCCATATCCAACAAAGATGCACCTTACTGATCGAGGATCTAATTTTCCTGCATCTTGGAGGGGATATATGCAGTGTAGCCAAACACCCATGGCTTAAGATTTGAAAAACATGGCACCATGACAAGCTCTTGTAATTTTTGTAGTGGTGTTTTAAAATGAAAAACACGAGATGGAGTACAATTTATCAAATATGCAACTGAGCAAACAGCCTCTCCCCAATACTCACCAGGTACTTGCATTCCAAACAAGGAAGCACGAACAACTTCCAAGATTTGTCAATTTTTATGTTCTGTCAAGCCATTTTGTTGGGGTGTACCTACACAAGAAGTTTGGTGGCGGATCCCTTTCTCTTTACAAAACAACTCGAGGTCAGAATTGATGTATTCTCCACCATTGTCGGATTGAAGAACTTAAATTTGACATTTATATTGAGAAATGACCATATGATATAGTTGCTAAAAAATAGAACAAACATCTCCTTTCTTTTTTTATGATAGATATCCAAGTCATACGTGTACATTCATCAATGAAAGTCACAAAATAACGAGCACCAGATAAACTTAAAACACGAGCAGGCCCCTATACATCAAAGTTAATAATCATAAAAGGAATAGTACTTTTATTCAAACTTGGCAAATATGAAATTCTATGGCTTTTAGCCAGTTCACACATATCATATTTAAATTCAGAGTCATTTACTTGGAAAAATAAATCTAGGTTTAACTTGTGAAGATAATTGAATGAGAGATGAGCAAGTCGCCGATGCCATAACCACACCATATCCTTATTTGCAGTGCTTCCTTGTGTTCTATTAGCTTGACCCACCAATTGAGTGTCATGAGTAGTTGGATCAAGATAGTATAACTTCCCTCGTTTAATATCATAGCCAAGAATCCGTTGTGTCATGATATCCTGAAATAAATAATGATTAGGCCAGAATTTTACAATGCAGTTCATTGTTTTTGTGTTTGGCTAACAAATAATAGACTAGAAGAGAGAGAAGGAACAACAAGCACATTATCAAGGGTAAGATACCTTTCTTTTATTTTTGATCTGTTGCAGTGGAAGAAATTTTCTTTAGTCATTCTTATACCTTCTTTTGTTTCGATTAGTCGTGTGTAACGAACGATCTTTAATTTTTGATCCGTCGTGTGCAATGGATGGTGGAAGAGATTTCTCTTAGGCATTCTTATACCTTCTTTTATTTTTGATCCACCGTGTGTAATAGACGGTGGAATAAATTTCCTTTAAGCATTTGTATGCCTTCATTTTTTTTCGATTCATCGTGTGTAATGGGTGGTCTTCAATTTTTGATCCGTTGTGTATAACAGATGGTGGAAGAGATTTCTCTTAGGCATTCTTAAAACTTCTTTTATTTTCAATCCGCGGTAGTGGAAGAAATTTCTCTTAGACATTCTTATGCCTTTTTTTAGTTTTCAATCCACTGTGTGTAATGGTTGGTCTTCAATTTCTGATCCACCATGTACAACGAATGGTGGAAGAAATTTCTCTTAGGCATTCTTATGTTTTCTTTTATTTTCGATCTACCGTGTGTAAAGGGGTGGAAGAAATTTCCATTATGCATTCTTCAATTTTTGATCCGCCGTGTAGAACGGACAATGGAAGAAATTTTTTTTAGGCATTCTTATGCCTTATTTTATTTTCGATGCTCCTTGTATAACGGACAGTGGAAGAAATTTCTTTTAGGTATTCTTATGCCTTTTTTATTTTCTATCTATCATGTATAATGGACGGTGGAAGAAAATTTTTTTAAGCACTCTTATGCCTTTTTTTTTAATTTTTGATCCAACATGCATAAAGGGGCGGTAGAAGAAGTTTCCTTTAGGCATTCTTATACCTTCTTTTATTTTTGATCTACTGTGTTTAACGGGCGATCTTTAATTTTTGATCTGCTGTGTACAATTGAAGGTGGAAGAGATTTCTCTTATGCATTCTTATGCCATATTTTATTTTCAATCCATCGTGTGTACTGAGCGGTGGAAGAAATTTCCTTTAGGCATTCTTGTGCCTTCTTTAATTTTTTATTTGCTGTGTAGAACAGACGATGGCAAAAATTTCTTTAGGCATTCTTATGCCTTCTTTTATTTTCGATCTGCTGCGTATAACGGATGGTGGAAAAAATTTATTTTACCCACTCTTATGTCTTTTTTTTTTATTTTCGATCCGCCATATACAATGGACAGTAAAATATTTATGATTTTTCTCTTTTCTCACAGTGGATCTTAGCCTTTGTTTATCATCATTCGATTGATGACTCCCTTTAGCTTTAGAGTGCCTAGATTATTTTAAATCTCCTATAGTCTCTCAATGAAAGCAACAAATGATAAATTTTGAAATATTATAAATGTGTGAGACCGGATGGGAGAGTAATCCGATTAAATCAGCAAGACTGAATAGACCTGTTAGAAGGCTTGATCGGGTGAATTGGACATTAGCACTTCGAAGTTCAAGTTAGTAAATTTTAGAAAGATAAAATTTAGAGATAGGTGTCAAGATCCATGTAGCTGGTTTTGAAAGTTATGAGCTATTTGTAGTGTAGTATGTTGCTAACGTTTAATGAAATTCATGCTAATAATTTTAATCACTTTTAATTACATTACTCAAAAAGTCAAATAAAATCATGTCCACATCAAATTGAATATTCGTTGGCCAAATACAGTTGAATTTCAATTGAGTTTTCAAATCAATTGGTTTGGAGAGGATAATAGTCAAATCACGAAATAAATTTGAGTTCCAATTGAATTTTCATATCATATACTTTTGTCATATTAATTAATAATTAGTATCATTCATCAAAGGTCCTAAATCCTAATCACTCGCCAACAAAGCATAAAGAATTGAAATAAAAAAAATTAAATTATATTTATCACTTGAATTATTTTAAAGATTCCTTCGAAAACTCTTTATGTTCATGGGTTTATATCTTCTTTTTGGTAAATGAAACAGTTTCCAGATTAGAAAATTTTGTTTTCAAATATATACAACAAATATAGAGCAATGTCAGAAAAAACTCAATATAGAGTACGATAGCAATCGATTTTTTTTTTTTTTTGCAATTCAATTAAATAAAATCAATATTTGGTTATTTTAATAGCGTAAAATCTAAAGTTATATGTGTTGTTTTTTTAGTTAAATCACCTGTATTAAAATTTCACTAATTTAGCTAATTTAAATTCATATTAGACATATGTTCATAGAATGCATGAATGCTCTCTTCAAATATTTAAAAATATTATTTATTTAAAATGCAAATGTAGATGTAATTAATCTTAAAGTCATACTTTTCAAATGAAGTTTCTAAATGTCTAAGATCAAAGAATAAACTTTATCTTTTATTTTTCTATATTTATAGATTCCATTGCATATAAAGTGAATGAGTGGCCAAAACATTGGCCATTAATATTAGCCTTTTCCTTTCTATTATTTTTTAAGTGGTCCACTCTTCTTTTTCTTTTTCTTTTCTGTTTTACTAACTTACGTGAGTTTTAAGGTGAAAATATAAATTAACTAATTAATAATTAATTTTTTTTGTAATTATCTTGTTAAATATGATTTGATGAGTAAGTTGAACATAAAAAATATATAAATTGGGTTATTATTATTATTATTTTAGAAAATGATTGATTTTTAGATATATTGAAGAGCCAATATTATAAACTAATAATTTTAATCACTTTAGAATCAATTTTAATTACATGACTCAAAAAGTCAAATAAAATCATGTCCACATCAAATTGAATTTTCGTTGGCCAAGTACAGTTGAATTTCAATTGAGTTTTCAAATCAATTGGTTTGGAGACGACAATAGTCAATTCACGTAATAAATTTGAGTTCCAATTGAATTTTCATATCAAATACTTTTGTTATATTAATTAATAATTAGTATCATTCATCAAAGGTCCTAAATCCTAATCACTCGCCAACAAATCATAAAGAATTGAAATAAAAAAAAAACTAAATTATATTGATCAATTGAATTATTTTAAAGATTCCTTCGAAAACTCTTTATGTTCATGGGTTTATATCTTCTTTTTGGTAAATGAAACAGTTTCCAGATTAGAATTTTTTTTTTTCCAAATATAGAACAATGTCAGAAAAAAAAAAAACTCAATATAGAGTACAATAGTAATAGAACCTTTTTTTTTTTTTTTTTGCATTTCAATTAAACAAAATCAATAGTTATTTCTTTTAATAGCATAAAATCTAAAGTTTTTTTATTAATTGAATTGATGTGTTATTCCTTTTTAGTTAAATCATCAGTATTAGAATTTCACTAATTCGGCTAGTTTAAATTTTTATTAAACATATGTTTCTATAATGCGTGAAATGCTCTCTCCAAATATTTAAATATCATTTACTTAAAATTCAAATGTAGATTTAATTAATGTTAAAGTCATACTTTTCAAATGACACTCTAACCTTTGTTAAATGTTTAAGATCTAAGAATGAACTTTATCGTTTTTCTTTCTTTAAAAAAAAAAATTCAAAAGCTAACTTTTAAGCATTTTATTTTTGTAATTAATCAATATAGGATATTTAATAATAACCAGTCAAACTTCACAGGCAGTGTGGTACCACTACTTCCTATCCAACTAATAGAGTTCAGATCTGAGTTTTAACGTTACAACCATGCATTGCATTTTTCCTAAATGTGCAATTTTTGCACTTTTTATATCAGTTCATGTAATCAATTACCATTTTTTAATTATCTTGATTGTAACAATCATTCAAGTCAAAAATCATATAAATAACTCAGCAGTTCGCCAGCTCAGGTATGATTGTTTCCCTAAATTTAAAATTTCATTTAAGTTCCTTCAAATACTCTTTAATTTGACCTCTGGAGCATTTCTTGTCAAAATTTTCATTAGATTTCTATTGTTCTCAAACAATCTCTCTCTACTGATAGTTAGATTGTGAATATTTTGATCAAATGTTCTTTCTAACTAGCAGTTTTAAAATCCAAACTTTTATCAATTAACTTTTAAATCTTTAAAAATGCTAATTTTGTGTATTGTTATGGAAGGACTTCGAGATACACCCATGATTTCCGAGATGGAATATTGGTCCCGATATAAACTTGAAAAAATCAAAACAGAAAATAAATTATATGGAATTAGTTTTATATTGGAATTTTTCTTAATTAGGAAATCTGCCTATTTAGTGTGAATTAATGAGTGCAGTTACCTAATTTGAATTAGGTAACTGACATATTAAATGGGATATAATTTCCTTACTCTACATTTTGTAGCTGCCAATTTGAAATTAATATCAATTAAGGAAAAATATGTTTCCTTAATCGGAGCCCTATAAAAAGGCCAAAAATTTTGCTCAAATTGTGCAGAATATTCTCCCTTACCAAAATAGAATTAAGAATGATCCGACGATATATTAAATGTAACTATCATATTCCATCCAAAAAGCCAGAAGTAGTGCTAAGAGAAATGAACTAAAGTTGGATGCTTTAATACATTGCAACCTTTTGCTTCTATATAGTATTAAATAATAATAAGGCATTCACTCCTTTAAGGGAAGGAAAAAAATACCATAACACATGCATCATGCCATGTATGCTTGAGTTGACCAAGAAAGGAAATCTTATGTGATTGATCTCAATTTTTTTCCTAGTGTGAGACCCTATTTTTCGACCCTTAGAACCCTTAACTTATACTAGAAGTATAGTTCAATGTGGCTAGCTTAGTTAGTCTCCAAGGGATCATGAAAAAATTTCAGCTTGACAAATCTAACTAGAAAAGCGAGCTGGACTGTGATGGATAATATATAGTAAATGGAAAAGATATTTTTTGATCACAGCTAGTAATATAGAAAAATATAATTAAGATCCAAAAATATCGAATCCAAAGGAACATGGATTGCTAAGTAAAATATCTATATTTGAGTTGAATTAATCTGATATTATTTTCCAAGTTTTTGAATTGAAAGCAAGAACTAAGCTAAGTTAACAATAAATAAAAATAATAAAAAATTAAGATTAAACTAATATTAATTAAATACAGAACAATAACTATAATACTTTTGCTAAAAGAACTATCTACCTTAACTTCTATTGCAATGACTCAATCAAAAGTAACAGAAATTATTATGAAAAACCAGTAAAATAAAAATAGATATCATATTCAGAATTTTATTCTAAGTACTAAATCCTCTGCTTAGGAACCATTTAATACCTAGCATGCAAATCCAATTTTAAACTCCTAAACCTTCATTAGACCCTCTCGAGCGAGATCTAAATCTAGCCAAATTTTATTTTAATTAAATTTAAATCAACTCATGAACAACAAATCACTGCCTCAATTCTCAAAACTCAACAATACGTTGACATGAGAAGAATAAACAAAGAGCACGCATATCATTGACTAAAGTCTGAATTAACATTCAACCATCTATTCGATACATTAAACATCAATTCAACCATAACCAAAGATAAGATTTAGCATAGGAATTAAGAAATAACAAACTTGCATTAAATTCGAGTCTTTACAGTAAAAGTATAAGGGTTCAAGTTTTCTTTAGCAAAAGAAAAGAAAACTACTCACCAAATATGATTAAAATGAATAAAAAATTAAAATAAAGAATACAATATTCATGAACCTTCAAACTTACTTTTGATGACTTATCAGCACATGCAATAAAAAACTTGATTCTTTAAGAGAATTGAAAACTAAGCTAAACTACTGTACAAATTAACTAAAGAAACTAGGGCTAAAACTTTTAAAAACTAACTCTAAAACTAACTTAAAAAACTCTCTCAAACTTCAGAATTCATGCTCTTTATATAGTGGCATTTTTATTTGCTTAAAAATATCCAAGAGAAAGAAATCTAGCTGCAATTAAACTTTCTATTCCAGCAAAAAAATTAAAGTCGTATTATGTTTAGACTTCCTTGCCTCAGGAAAGGGAATTCTCCCTCGGAAGAGGAGAATTAAAAAGGTTGTGACTTTTGGGTTGCCTCAGGAGAGGGAATTCTCCCTCCACCAAGGTAAATGTCTCTACTCCTTGTTTTTCCTTGCTTCCCTCATGAGAGGCTTTTTTTCCTCAAGAAAGGGACTATTTAAAAACTAGCTCTTCAAGTTCTCCTCCGTGGAGAGGAAATTCCCCTCTCCCAAGGAGACTAATCCTGGACTCTACATGAATTTCTTCTCTTAAAAAGCTAATTTTCCTCTTTTTGCCATGGAACTTTCTTTTTTCTTCAATTAAGTACCTAAAAACACCAAAAATTTCAATTAAGTCCGTAAACACACAAATTAAGAAATTAAACATAAAATCAACCAATTTAATACTAAATTAACACATTAAACATACTAAAATGTACTGATAAATATAAATAAAATTCACAACTATCAACTGGTATACCTATTGTAGTCTTTATAAGTAGAGATATAATAGTGAACACGAAAATTATTATTTTTATGAGAACATGAGATAAAACAACAAATGTTAGAAAATCATCCAGGATTTGGCATACAATTATGAGAACAACTTATTTATCGATATGCTATATATTCCTAACAGGTATATAGCACTAGTGTTCTCAACGTATGCTGATCACACGAACTATTTGCCTATATGATTAGAGAGAATGATTGAAAATCATTTCGTCATGTGTGAGTGGAAGTTGAAAGAGTTCTGAATATGTCCATGACTCCGAAAATGAGAAATTAGTCTCGATATAAACGTGAAAATATCGGAACAGAAAATAAATTATATATAATTAGTTCCATATTGAAATTTTCCTTAATTAGGAAATCTGCCCATTTAGTGTGAATCAATGAGGGCAGTTACCTGATTTGAATTAGGTAACTAACATATTAAATGAAATATTATTTCTTTACTTAATGTTTTGTAACTGCCAATTTAGAATTAATATCAATTAAGGGAAATTATGTTTCCCTAATTGAAGCCCTATAAATAGGACAAAAAATTCAGCCTAAAGTGTGCAGAAATTTCTCCCTTACCGAAACTTTGTCGGTTTTACTCCGCATGTATTTTTCTCTCTTCACCTGTGAGGTTTTTAGTTCGTGGAGTAAAGCTTTCATCCTGAATTTTATGATACGTGGATGATAGGTGTGCTGGTGAAGCGAAACAAGCTACTTTGACTTTCATATAACTGCGCTACGAGAGGTAACCCATTTTCCTTCCCGTATGATATGTCATGATATATATTCAACAGTTATAAATTACATGGATCTAGCAAATAGTTTTGGATTTTCCATCATTCAAATAATAACCCAATTTCCTAAAGATAAGTAGTTGTCTGATGTTAAGGTTTATTATTATTATTATTATTATTATTTGTAAATTGTTTAACGAAATTCATGCTAATAATTTTAGTAACTTTAGAAACATTTTTAATTACATGACTCAAAAAGTCAAATAAAATCATGTCCACGTCAAATTGAATGTTCATTGCCCAAATACAGTTAAATTTCAATTGAGTCTTCAAATCAATTGATTTGTAGAGGATAATAATCAAATATATATATATATATATATATATATATATATATTATTTTAAAAAATATTTTAAAAGATAATAAAAATAATGTTATAAAATTCAACCCGTTTAACAATAATGTAATTGAACACATTTGGCCGTATCTCTCCTTTTCACGAAGTTATGAGTATGCAATTTGCAAAGAAAATAAAAGAGTTGACGTCGACCAAAAGAGAGGATAGGATATGCATGCATGAGACGTAAATGTCAACATCAAATTGAATTTAATCATTTATGGCTTCACAACTAAAAGATGGTCCCAATATTCTTAAATTAAAATTTATGGATAGTTGTGAAGCCATAAATGATTAATGCATTTTAAAGACGAATATAATTTATTATAAAAACAATTAATAATTGATTGTATTGTCATTTTATTAATTACTAATACAGAAAGGTGAAAAACAAATATATAAATATATTTAAAGAAAAATAAATAAATAAAGTATATTAAATTTTTTATAAATTATGGAAAATATTATTTTTTAAAATTCTGAAAAGTGATACTCAAAATGAAATTAAAAAAAAAATTCAGAAAATAATGTTTAAAAAAAACAAAGAAAATATATTATTGCTCGAAAAAAAATCCAGCAAGATAATTAATGGCTCCCCCACTAGGCCGCTACCATTTATATATGTTGCAATAATATGGATTACCGTGAAGCCGAACTACCTTGACGGCAGTTTAATTTCATCTATCGCCATCAAATTTTGGGCAACCTGGCAGCATAAATATGAATTTCTGTATTATTAATTATTTTTGGTTACTTTTGTTAAATTTTTAGAAATTTTTTTGTGAAAAGTTTATATAACATGTAATTCAAAAAAAAAATATGATTACACTGCATTATATTTTTAAATTTTTTTAATACACGTCGGATTCGTCAAAAATTTAATAAAATAAAAAATATATAGTAAAGTACTAGAATCATGTTATTTTAGAAACCCAAATGCAACAGAATGAAAATCAAAGGACTTAGTAGAAAAAAATTACCAATTCAGTTATCCGAATGCTTTTTGCCAACTTAAAAAGACTATAAATAATATATCCGAATGCTTTTCTTCGTGTATATCTCTGCCTAAAAATTATGTCCACATCAAATTGAATTTTCATTGGCCAAATACAGTTAAATTTCAATTTTTTTTCAAATCAATTGGAGAGGATAATGGTCAAATCATTAAATAAATTTGAATTTCAATTGAATTTTCAAATTATTTGGAGAATAATGGGACAATTTTAAGAATAGTGTATTTTATACAAATATTTGGGGTAATGAGATATTTTGCAAAGTAATTGGGGAAATGGGATTTTTTACTCATTTCCGCTGCCTTTTTGGACGGAAATGGCAGTGGAAGATGAGATGGCAGGATTCTCAACTTAACAAATTTATTAAAAATAAAATTAAATAATATACATTTTCCAACTAAACAAACTTACTAATAAATGTATAATTATTTTGTTCATATCATACTCAACTTATACACACATTTAAAAATTATACATTTTCTCAACTTATAAAATTTACAAAAAACAAATTAAATTATTTTACTCCATATAACACTCCACTTATACATACATTTAACTAATATTCATTTTCTTTAAAGCTAAAGGTTGAAAAAATTTAAAACATTAACTTACTAATTAAAGCACCAAATCTTCAACAATAATACTCTTCAATTCTTCATCCTTAGCAAAAAACCCAGCAAAATCCATCAACCAAAAGAAGCAAATGTCGATGAAACCCAACAAATGCCGATACTGCCTTATATTCACGTTTTACTGTGCATTTTACTGTGACCTCGTGAACACTTGCAAGATTCTCTGTCATTTCTGCCCAACACTCCAGCGGAAATAGACACGTGTCAGATAACCTCCCACTTCCGTCCAAGACTCCAGCGGAAATGAACCCGTGATTCCCTGCCATTTCCGCCCAAAAAGACAACGGAAATAAGTAAAAAACCCCATTTCCCCAATTACTTTGCAAAATACCTCATTATCCCAAATATTTGTAGAAAATACACTATTCTTAAAATTGTCCCGAGAATAATGGCCAAAAGAAATTGAATTTCAACTGAATTTTCAAGTTAATTTGAATTTTTAAGTCAATTTGATCAAATTAAATTGAAATTCAAATGAAATTAAATTTGAAAAAGATTAGCAGTTCGAAAAACTGAATTGTTACCACTTAATTTTAAATTTTTGAAAATGCTAATTTTATATATTGTAATAAACGATATGGATCTGGCAAATAGTTTTTTATTTTCCATCGTTCAAATAATAACCCAATTTCCTAAAGATAAGTAATTGACTGATGTTAAGGTTTATTATAATAATTATTATTATTTGGAAATTATTTAATGAAATTCATGCTAATAATTTTAATAACTTTAGAAACATTTTTAATTACATAACTCAAAAAGTCAAATAAAATCATGTCCACATCAAATTGAATTTTCGTTGGCCAAATACAGTTAAATTTCAATTGAGTTTTCAAATCAATTGGTTTGGAGAGGATAGTAGTCAAATCACTAAAAAGAATTTGAATTTCAATTGAATTTTCATATCATATACTTTTGTCATATTAATTAATAATGTGTATCATTCATCAAAGGTCCTAAATCCTAATCACTAGCCAACAAAGCATAAAGAACTGAAATAAAAAAAAAAGATTAAATTATATTTCTCAATTGAATTATTTTAAAGATTCCTTCGAAAACTCTTCATGTTCATGGATTTATGTCTTCTTTTTGGTAAATGAAACAGTTTCCAGATTAGAAAATTTTGAAGTTTACAGATTAGAAAATTTTGTTTTCGAATTTATTCAACAAATATAGAGCAATGTCAGAAAAAAAAAACTCAATATAGAGTACAATAGTAATAGAACTTTTTTTTTTTTCATTTCAATTAAACAAAATCAATAGTTATTCATTTTAATAGCGTAAAATCTAAACTTATTTATTAATTGAATTGATGTGTCATTCCTTTTTAGTTTTATCATCTGTATTAGAATTTCACTAATTCGGCTAGTTTAAATTTGTATTGAACATATGTTTCTATAATGCAAGAAATGCTCTCTCCAAATATTTAAATATTATTTACATAAATTTCAAATGTAGATGTAATTAATTTTAAAGTCATACTTTTCAAATGAAGTGTCTAACCTTTGTTAAATGTCTAAGATCTAAGAATGTACTTTATCTTTTCTCTTTCTTTAAAAATAAAAATTACAAAACCTAACTTTTAAGCATTTTATTTTTATAATTAATCAATATAGAATATTTAATAATAACCAATCAAACTTTACAAGCAATCTGGTACCACTACTTCGTATCCAACTAATATAGCTCATATCTAAGTTTTAACGTTACAACCATGCATTGCATTTTTCATAAAGGTGCAATTTTTGAACTTGATGGAGTTTTGAATACATCCATAACTATCGAGATGAGAAATTGATCCCGATATAAAAGTGATAATATCAATACAGAAAATAATATAGATGGAATTAGTTCCATACGGGATTTTCTTTAATTAGGTAATATGCTTAATAAAGTGTATATTAATGTGGACAGATATATAATTTGAATTAGATAACTGGCACGTTAATTAGAATATTGTTTCCTGAATTAAGTTATTATAACTACCAATTTTAAATTAATGCCAATTAAGAGAATTTATATTATCTTATTTGGAGCCCTATAAATAAGACCAAAATTCTATATTTGGTATGTAGAAAAATTCTCCCTTACCGAAACTGTCTGTTTTACTCCGCGTGTGTTTTCTCTATATGTCTGTGGGATTTTTAGTTCATGGTTCAAAGCTTTCATCTCGAGACTTACGAGAAGTGGGTGAGAGTTAGGCCAGTGATGCAAAAATGAGCGATTCCAACTTCAACGGATCTATGCTACGATAGGTATTTTAGTTTTACTTCTCGTGATATATAGTGATATATATATCTAAAATTGGTATCAGAGCAAGAATTTTTGTGTTATGACTATTTT